>JACYFI010001977.1:0-11767 GCA_020975735.1 Ophiocordyceps xuefengensis | reverse complement strand
AACCAGTGCATACAAGATCAACACCCAAAGTATCAGTAAAAAGATCTCGGATTTCAACAACCTAAATATGGTGATTCTGTTAAAAATGATAGGTAATATTCTTCATAGGCCTACAGCTTAGAAGATTGCATCTAATGATAACGTTGCAAACCCATGGAACCCTGTTTCCAAAGAGAAATCAAGTACCAAATACACCACACTATAGGTAAATGTCGGAACACTATATTTATTGCTTGGGAACAAAAAGGTGTTAATGTTAATTGTTTAAACATTTTCAATAAAGTTCTGATTATTGCTCCAGACTATGTTCTTATGTGCAATAATTTTTTGCTTTTACAACAACAAAAGGTTTTAGACACATATAAAATAATAAAGACACTTATTAAAAGATAGTTTCCGTTAAGCACAAACCAAACGCGTTTTAATCTATAATGAGTCGTGAACCTATCTATTCTAATAAATCATACGTAACTATAAATAAGATTAGGCTACACTAATCTTTAACATTAATTATAAAGACTTGCTGGTGTAACAAACCATAATTAATATTTAAATTTGTTAAATTTTAAATAAAGTTTATTAAGAGTTCCATGTAAAAATCTATAAGTTAAAATACTAAAATATATTAATATCTATTATTTATATAACCTTTTAAATAAAAAGCCTTTTATTTTTACGTTATTTTTGGTTTTTATGTTTTATGAAAAGTACACAGTAACTAATAGGCTAAATTATCTCTCTACTTTCTATTCATACCTACTTTTAAAGAAGTTGCATCTTTTAAATTACCTTCGGGTGTTAACTGATCTTTAACAGCCTATAATTCTTCTGGTAATTTAAATAAATCTAATTAACTCATCTAAACTTTATACCGTTGTAAGGATTAAATTTTTTTGAAAGAACAAGGGAGATTATTTTTTATCTCTTTAATATCATATACAATTTATATACACGTAATTTACTTCATCTGCTCTATTTAAAGCTTTCTCATATCTTTCCACACCCTAATAAACCCCATGAATTTTGTTAATAAAGACTTCACTCTCGAATGTTGAGTAAATAGAGAAAAACTAAAATATAACATTAATTAACCAGATGTATGAGTTTTCATTAATTAATGATCTTACATAAAATAATAACCCTTCTCCATCTATCAATCCACAAAATCGTTAGATCCATTTAATATTCATGTGTATCAATCCACTAGCGTGGTAACATCAGTTAAAATTAGGAAAATGAATTTTAACTTTGATCAGACAAGCATTCTGTTCATTAGTCCCTTTATATTTAGTAAGCTATACATCCCTTCAATATCGGAGCGTGTTTACCTGGTTAAAAGTAAATTTTATATCTTGGTTAAATTTAAGAGAAATCTTGCTTTTTTTGAGCAATAAAGGGGTAATTATCAAAATGAGGTATCTTTTTTTTTACCCAACATCCTTGGCCGGAATTGGGCACTATAGTTTGCCTGTATTTTTTATTCTACATACTCATTAATTGTACCTATCCCAAAGACAAAGTATGAATTTTTTTCCTATTAATAAATAAGACTATCTCTATTTGTAACTCTAAATTTAAAGTTCAGGTATTGGTTACTTTGATAAGCTTGGAACGTGTCAAGGAACTCTTCTTTGAGGACTTTAAAGACTAAAACTAACCTTTCACCATTCCTTGTAAAACCTGTTACTCAATAAGGAGAGTAAGATTGATTCTTTTGGATTTTTCGTACCTTTAAAATTGTTTTCAACAGTTTTAAACCGCAGCTTAAGATATTGAAAGGCTTATGGGGATTTTCAGGTTACAAGGCACCAAGGGTTTATAATGAACATTCAATACTTTACATGTTACTAAACTACTTTAAATGGTATAAAAACAATATATTTATAAACAGCTTAAAACGAAAAACAGTAAATGATTTAGAAAGCAATGAATACTAAGGTCTAATACTACTGTCAAAACATGCACAGCTAAAGCTCCTTTTTCTATCCCCTTTAAATTTAAAGAGGGTGGGCGAACTATTGTTGCGCTCCACTTAGGATAAATATTAATTACTCTAGTACTTGATAAGGGTAATTCGAATGGATTAAAGAGTTCCTCATACCCAGAGGAGGTCATTGAGTTCCCTTAATCTCTACTTGTTTAGGTTGTTAAAAGGCCCCACTTTACAACCTTTTTATTTTAACTTTTAGAAATTCATATTATTAATACTATTTATATTCTATTACATTCTCCTTTTTATTTTCTTTTAAGTTCATCTAACCCGGTCTTCTAGGTTAATGGGGTTTTTTTTTCCATAAGTAAAGGCCGCCTGTTTTAAAATCTCTTAATTTTTTATGACTATAAACCATGTAAATTATAAATATTGTTTTCAAATATAGGCTTAATTTTTTATTAACGAACCCTCTGAAAATTGTTTTCAACTATAAACTCCCCACATCTAATTTTAGATATTATATTATCCCGACCAACTTAATGTAGATATAAACTTTCTAACAGGTTCTTTATCTTTAACATGTGGTTGAGTAAAATAAACTTTAATCATACTGTTTCCCTCATATTTTGATCCGGGTGATTTTTTACTTTGGCTATAAGAAAAAACACCACTTCCCGCGTCTTGTAACACCAAGTATCAGTTTATTGAAATGAAGTAGAAATACATTTTTGGGGCGGAAGCACTAAGTTGGTTTTAGGCTGGAGTTGAGGCAAAACTAATGACTTAACGGCACCAGATAATTGTTCCACTATTTAATGTACGTTAACAGTATTAATTTATTTAAACCTTTTCGAATGTCATGTTGACCTTGTTTCCATCAAATTTAAATTCTTTAAAAAAGTCAATATTGCGATTGCTTTACCGGGGATTAAAGGAGGGATATGTTGGTTCAAAAATGATTAATTATTAAAGTAAATCTTCTAACCAATATACTCTAATTAGACGATTCCGCCCCCCTAAATTTTTTGTTATTGTTTGCCTACACCAAAAAACAATTTTGAATTTTGTTCTGAATAAGGCTATATCCTTTCTATTATGGAAGGACCTAGCTAAAATTATAGTTTTTACCTCTATAAACCTACCTTTAGATTTGAATCTGGAGTAAAACAGCTTATAAAAAAAGCATCCTCTCATTCAAGGTAAACCCACTAATATTAATAGGATTATTACTAAGTGTGATTATTACAATAATGTAGTTCTTACCTAGAAATAGCAATTGTTTTGGATTATTCTTTAACATGAAATTTTATTCTAATTTGTTTGTGCAAAGCCTCGTAAAATCTCGTTCTAAATCTCTTATAGGGCATCTTTTAAAAAACCAAGTTTCCGGCCCTTAGAGCACACCTTACAATCTTTAAGATAATATTGGTGAACCGTCTGCTCCGTTGCTCTTTATAAGCATAAGTATTGAGTATCCTGATTTATAGATCCGCCGATAGCCGACATCCCTTTGGGACATGAGCCAAGATTATAATGATCATTACCTTATACTCTAAACCAACTATTGAGACCACTACAAAATCTTTCGACTAATAGCTCTAGTTAATTAAGACTATAGGGTTTCCCCGGAGTTTTGGTAACCTACATCCACCCAGGTGCCTTTTCCTATTTTGGCAATAAGCTAAAAAAAGGCAATGGAAAATAAAGCTTCAGATACTATAAATAATTATTCACCTACTAAATTTTAAATTCCTTTTTGTACAGCCGAAGGTGGTGGTTACCTAAAACGTCCATTAAAGGGATAAAACGCCACGAATACTAGAAATACTAGTGTTATTTGAGTACTAGTAGCCGGGGTACCCAAATCTAAACAAAAGAAAATCTCCTGCTGCTGCCAGCAGCAGAGCTTCTGGAATTTTTATTGGTGCAAAATTTAACAAAAAATTATATTTATCCTGTTGTTTATACTGCCTAAGTAATTAAATTTATTAAAGGTGGGTCTTCAATTTATACTCTGTTACGACCCTTATTGTGTTATTTGATAAAGAACCGTACTCCAAATATCTCTTCATTGAAGTTAAACGTTTACCTAATTAATATTTTTTAATCCTTATCTAAACATATAATAATTAAGATGTTTTCTTTCATTAAAAGGAAATTAGTTAAATATTGTGAATATAATTAGTGCATTTCTGTCAAGATGGGCATTAGAATATCAACCTTTTTGCCGGGGCTCCTATTGAAAAATAGGGGGAAATTTTCTACCTAATAAAGTTCCAAAAATTTGTAAAAACTTGAAAAATTCTGCAATTGTTTATGGAATTAGCGAACTTCCTTTAAATTATTCGATTAATTTTTGTGGGCTGTTGGTTTGGTTAGTGAATAAACCCCAATCATGCACCCCACCTTACTAAGCAGAGTCCTTAGGAAATATTATTAATAGAAACATGCACATTGTATTTTCCTCGAGAATCATCTCTTGCGCAAGAATTTGATAGAAAAAATGTCAAGCCAGTGACAAGAATCATCCCGCTAGTTCGTGGCACTTAGAGTCTAACTATTTGTAATCTAATGGAGCCGTAAGCTTTAATAAATAAGGCCCATTAGCCCTCCCCATTTTAAGATTTCTAAAAGCTTTCATGTAATGCTATAATTTCGGGGGTACAAATTGTTTACCTTCTTGGTAAGAATTAAAAATATTTAATTACTCCTTTCATGCATTATTATACTGACAAATCACAGACCCAACTTTTTTCTCATTTATTATAAATACCTGATTAAGAATTTGTTGAATTATTCATACATGGTTTTATCATTAGAGGGGCCAATAGGTTCGCTTAGTCACCAAAAAAATATTTTAGTCATCCTTTAAGTGATAATTGATCATCACCTTCTATAAAGCCGGGCCAAGATAAAATCCCCTAACTGTTATAGCTAGTCAAATTATATTTTCTTGTGCTAATATATAAAGATTCGCTTCATTTTAAGAGTATTTACGTATTCTAAATTAAATGAATATCACCTTGCCCCCTTATTTTTACAATATTTGGTTACCTAAGTAATGTTCAGAACTAATATAAATTCTACTATAGATGTTGGGACTATATTATAATTAATAGGTCTGGAATTACGTATTTAATCTGTAAACCCCATAGTCTCTGAAGACCCTGCATGAGAAATATTTATCCGTCCTCTCAGTGTCCTGCTGATGCCCTTAAAGGGTTTTTTCACAGCAATGGTTCAAATTTAAACAAAGGCACCGAGAAAATATTATTACCTCTGAGATTATATCTCTATACATCATGAAATGTAGTAGATGCAATTTTAATGTAACTAAAAGCTAAATACGAAACAGTACATATCTCAGATCATTAAAAAGATGCATTAGATAATGGCAGAACGCATTTAATTGTTACGCATATAAGGATATGCTAGTATAGAATGGCCGAAGGGAAGGTTGAAACACCTAAATGAAAAGGATGATTTGACACAAATTACTTCGGGATCAATAATACTCAACCTGATTAGTAATTTAAAAAATAGCAACGTTTTAGTTCACAATTCTTCTTTGGTGTAAAAAGCCTCTAAAAAGTGCGAATCGAAACGTCCTATAAAAACGTTCATTACAGTAGGCGCTTTAGCCGTTAAGCTACAGAAGCTTGGTGTTTGCTCCAAACTAATATTAATCTTAAACTTTTTACGTTTCGCTTGCATAAGGAACGAATCAGAAGCATGGTCTGGTTGTTGCTTTTATGCTTTATTTTTTCTATGCCTGCAAGGCTTAGCTATAAAAATTATTTATTTCAATCTTTATATGCACACGCTTTGTGAAGCACACCACCTAAAAATGGATATGCAACGCTTCTAGGCACACAAAGAGTTTATTAAGCGAAGCAAAGGCTGATATGGTCTAAGAAGCTCCCACCTTATTTATTATTTTAAGTACTAAATAGGGGGGTCTTCCACCAGATAGTTAAAAAAGATAGATAATCCAGCTTATGCTTCGGCATAAAAACAAAAAGAAAGCCTTGCCGCTTATTTTTAACACATGCATGGGGCGAAGCTCCCCTTTGATCATTCCAGTTAAGTATATAAGGTTTACAAAATACAAAAGGTAGGGTGATAAGATCTAGCTAGTGGCCAGAGCTTTTATTTATTATTTTTTAGGAGCAAGGCATGCCTTTAGCATGGCTAAAGCAAAGAAAAAAATACAGCAAAAGCAAATAAACTACAGTTTGTTCAATTGTGATTTAAATCCCTTTGAGTTGTTTAAGTATCAATTTGTGCGTTTTGCGCTGTTGGTTGCTGTTAACATATCATACATAGTGCACTTCCCTCCTAACAGGCCTGCTCATAATTTATCTTGGTTTTAGAGGCCCTCATATCCTCTAAGCTTGTGCCCTCCAAACAGCACTTAAAGAAAATATATAAACTAATGAAAGCTTAGCAAAGTAGAAAAAGCTATCCTTAAATCTCGGATCGTGTTGAATTTCATCATTACATTTAGCCTTGAGCGGAAAACAAAGGTTGACTCGACACCTAAATCTAAAACGATACCAGTTAAAAGCAAATCTTTTTACCTTACCATAGTAACTTTTCCCTTTGTAAAAATTAGCATTAGCTCGAAGCGCAAACGGCCAAAAGCCCAGTGTCGACATCTATATATTATAAGCTTATTGAGGGCCTGCTTATATTGAACCAGAAGGTTATGGATACTGCCCGTCACGCTAAAAAAATTATGTCCGGAGCTTCTGTCCAATATAGGCTCGATTATGTTATTACTTACTATAACAAATTCAAACCTGTTCAACCAAGTTGCATTCTAATTAGTTGTTGTGTTGTTGTTCTTTTTGTTCCCTTCATTCCCCCCCTCCCCCCAAAAAGCGAGCTTTGGCAGCATCTGAATTACGAAGCGATCCTTACCTATTCTCGCTGTCCTCAAAGCTATAACAAAATAGGCAGCTGTCGCCAGCTAACCCATAAGCCGGGCTATTTTTATATCATAATTGAAAATTAGCCGTGCTTCGCATCCGCAGCCTGACTTGCCTTGAAGGCATTTTAGACTTTTGACCCCTCCATAAGGCTATAATTGTAGTACTAACCAAAAAATTACAGGATAGGAGTTCATAAAGGAACTTTAGAAAAACTTATTGGAACTTTAAAGATTATCTGAACCAAAACTCATCTCTCTCTATGTATTTATTATTATTTCGAATTAGCAATCGGAAGTCGAACCGATATCTATTTATTCGGTAAACTAGGATAACCTCTTTTACCAGTTAAGTTACTAACTCTAGTATCTTATGCACCCAAGTGTAGGGAACAAAGATCTCGCGACTCTTAAAAGTCATAGCATCGATTTTACAGCTCAACCCTTTCTTACCGGATAAAGAACCCTCCTGTTATCAGAGAAAATATGTAAATCATAGTTTGATGTTAATTAATCCCGTGCATACTTTCCCACTTGCAGCCGAACGTATTTGACTTAACACTAATTAGAACCGCGCATACGAGTTCCCTAATAATAGACACTGGAGCTGTTCATTTGATCCATATACTACACAAAACTTCTCGTTTTTTTACTAATTACTAAGAAAGCAAACTTATCTGCCATAACATCTTTTCAGCATGTGACCGAGTGGTAATTACCAATCCAGGGTCAGACACCCGTGGACAGGTATCTTCGATACTAGAATCTACCTTATTCATGTAGGTTCGAATTTTCCCAGACCTAAATCCTTAAAATTTTATCCTTTTTTTTGTGGGAGGAATAGCTTGAAATGCACATTTTTTGCATTGCTTTTGTCTCATGGCTTATTATCAAATTTATCATGGATATAATTTAATTAATTCTTGCCTTTCAGACTACCTTATAAACCTTTTACATTCATTCCAGTTTTATCCATTTAACGTTCTTTTAACCCTGGAAGGAGATAAAATACACTGTAACTTTACTAGTTTCAGCTTGCTTTACATCAATCTAGAATCTTGTATTTTAACCTACTACCTTATACATTAATTAAAAAATGTTCTAATTAAATCATAAGTTATTAGAGAATTCTTTTTATAAAATTACCAAATTTTAGTACCTCCTGTCAACTAATATACAACCCGGAAATAGGCAAGTATAACACGCCATTAAAAGGCCTTTCATCACCCCTATTATTTTCGCAGTTAATTGGGAATATTAAATGTATCTCAAAATCCTGTTTGACGGCAGGAAGATTTGCAAAATTTTAACCATAAAAACAAGCTTCAACCCATGTTAAACCCAAGGGAATTCATTGTTAGTCTGTAATGATATTTATCTGCATAAGTTCGTCTAGCATACCCTTACCATTACTATTTCGGGTAAGCTCTCTTTAATTTCATCAGATAAAAACCTTTATTCTAGAAGCTTTAATTGATCAATTTCATGCCAACCTTCTATTGTTAAAATGGTTCTTTATTTCCTGATTAAAACAACGGCTTTTCCAAATAAAAGCGTAGTCCGCCTTTTTTTTATAATTATCAGCATATTATCGACAATGTGGTATAACTAAAAGTCGAATTAATCTGATCCAAATAGGATGTTATTACAACATATTGAAGATATCCTACACCATGCCTTGTCTATAGGTACCTTCCTTTTAATAATATGGTTTGAATACCTCTGTTAAGTATCTAATCCTGGTCATTGTGTAACTGTAATACTAACTTCTCTAGAGCTTCACATTGTAGAAACTATCTGATTTTTTTCTCAATAAATGGAAAAAGATCCCTGTGCATAAAAAACCCCTGTTATAAACCAGGGGTGTGTTTAATGAGTTTAGTATTTTCTTAAACTTAAGAATCTACGCGAATAGTTAATAAATAACGTGCTGATTTAAATTTAATAGGATAATATTTTAGAAGGGCTTTAAATTAAATTTCTTTTCGGAAACCCATTAAGGTACACTTAATACTAAATTGATAGTAAACCTACCGTCTTATCGTTTGGCTCCTTTTTACAATTAATCCAAGTTTATTGTTTATGGCTTTGCGGGAACATTTGAACCGTGTAATTGACTAGAATCCGCCGAAACCGACTTTTCTTCTCCGTATACTCTTCTGACTTATTACATACCTGAGTATGTACTTTCAGCACTCAAATACTTTCGTATATGGTTTGGTACAGAAGCTTTAAAGTGCCCCGGAATATGGATAGTTTATCCCGCCGTACTTGGAGACCCATAGCTCGGAGAAGCAGAGAATAATGTGTGCACGTTATTAGCCCACAATCTAGAGGCCATGTTGCTTTGTCTTTTGGTGCCCCCGTTTCTATCCCGTCTATCCAGGCATCTAATTAGCGTTATCGTAGTACTGCGACGAGCTCTCAGCTCTATAAAATATTTTTATAATTTGCCCACTACATCCAAAAATAAGGCCACAGGATTTCGGTTTAATTTGACATGGAAACCATGTTTTTTCTACAACAATTTAACTGAAAAAGGCGTGGCAACTCCTGTCAAATATTTTACACAAATTGGTTAAGGTTTTTCGAGGGATTATCGAATTAAAAACTAACATACTTCACGTAACTGTTTGTCAGAAACCGTCTAGTGATTTCAGTTTTCCTGGTTGCCTCATTACCTCTTGCAGTGGAATGCTTAACCCACTTTCATTTATAGACCAGGACATATTTATCCTTAATGTTTTACTGACGAACGCAAAATTATTAAAGATGGTTCATCTAATCTGTGGCATTCATCCAATTACTGCAATAAGACTACTTGGGTACTAATCATGTTGTGGTTCTCTGTTGGCCTTCGTCCCTCCCAACGGTCAGTTGTTTTACTAAAGGGGTGGCCTTGCCTTTTACCCGAGTCCTTTTGGTAATTTAGAATTCATCTCTCCTCCTTTAAGTACTCCCCTCTCACTATAAATCTCTAGTCAATACTAAGCCAATTATCATAGGCTATTAATATTTGACCTTCTAGGGTACCTTTAAACCATTAAAAGATGAATAATACCATCACTCCTTACCCATATTACCGCGACCGTGCTGGCACGTAATTAGTCAAGACACAATTTACGAGCTGTTCATTTATTCAATATTATAGAAGACAAAGCTTTATTCAATTTTAATTATTCCCTGTTAGATCTCATTTAGGGACCCTGATCAAATAGCGACGTTGCACTTCTCAAGTTCGCAAGTTTCTGCGGTTAGCCCAATTTTAGACCAAAATTTCCCTCACGTGCACTGGTACTAAATTGCATTGGGGTTTTTTCAGACCAAGTTGACGTCTATCAACCTTTCCGATCGACCACGGAGGGTTGTTGCTAGTTAAGTCATCAACCTTAACAACTAGCCTAATCCGAGATATTATATCATCGCTCTATAAAGTCCCCAGGGACTGTGACCCCTTTAATTATATGAACAGGATTTCAGCTTTCCTTCTTTAAAGGGCCGGCAATTTTCTTTATACTACACCTGTACGACCACTTTTAATTAATTAAACCTTTACTAAATTTGTATTACTTAATGTTAGACATTCAAATCGTACGATTTAGCATGGTAAGCAACTTGGAACAGCATTCAACCGAAGCCATCCACCAAAACTCAAACCATCTATTGTTTCGAATTAATTTTATCCATTCACTAAAAAACTGGTCTTTATGAAATAATGTTCATTACAATTCAACCTATAGTTCTAAGGACATTTGAAATAATTAAGCGGAGTTGATTCAATTATTTAAGTTTTATTTAATAAATACTATAAATCTTAAAAAAATTCTCATTTAGTTCGCTTATACACATACGTTAAAAGTCTTACCTCTGTGAAGCCTGAGACTTTATGAATAATAAACTATTCACTAAGCGGCCCTTCAATAATAGAGCTTTTAGCTGCGCATCAATATCTGCGACAACCTCAGCAACACAGTCTATAGCCAGCTATGATGCTACAAGCTACTAATTTCTCCAACTTATTTTCTCTAAATTCTCTAGTTATTCCCTTAGTAGATAAATATTTATTGTTTTTAACTATATATTTTCTAAACCCATTATTTTTACGTCACTTCTCAATAATAATTAAACTGTAATTTTAAACACCTTTTGCTGCTCCGGTAATTTGACACGCATAAAAAAAAAAAATAACAGAGCAAATTTAAATTGTATCTAGTAGTAAACTAAGGGTCTGTAAGGATGTATAAAAAAGTTAGATTTATTCATTTATATGTTGTTCCTACTAAAAGAATCTGATTTTTTTTTAAAAACGTATCCTTACTATTCAACAGCTTTAAAATGATATTTAATGTGTAGCGTTTTTTTTACAAACCATCCCCACCCACCAAATCTCGCTGGTTCAGCGTGCCATACGAAAATTTTACTGTTAAACCTCATTATACCTAAAAACAGGTAAGGGTGTACCTTGACTCAAGGATAAAATGAATTTCTTCTTTCCTGTTCAGTAAAAGGTATGGTCAACGTAAAACTTTTAGTCAAAAATAATTTTGGTATTGGGTAATATAGTCTACTTCGGTATGTCTTCGCCTTACTTTTTTTTTCTGACTTTCCATAAATTACTTTTCATCATCCTTAAGATTGATTATCTCTCAAGGATTTAGTATATATTTCAAATACTTCCCCCCATTACGGATTATTAACCTCCATTACCACCCACGCATCAAAACCGAGGTTTTTATAGGATGAACTGATTCGTTTTATTATAATCATCATTTGTCCATTTAAATTTATATTGGTCATCCTGTAAGGTAATTCACTAATAATGACCAATAAACTCAATCTTACAATAATTTTCCGAGGGAAATGTCATCAAAATTTACAACTAAACCTTTCCTATTTAACATCCG
>JACYFI010001976.1:0-10561 GCA_020975735.1 Ophiocordyceps xuefengensis | reverse complement strand
AGTAGCTCAGTTTAAAATAATTCCCGTCAAATGATTTACAATACAAATATGCCTAGTTTTAAGATGTATAAGCATATACTTATTTATAGATAAGGGGGCGTTTGGGGTGGCAGACGTGAGTAATAATGGATTTTATTTTTTTAACATAAATTATAATAAATTTTTAACTCAAGTGAGATGGTGAACATGAAGAACTTAAAGACGCAAATTCTCCGCCTTAAGCTATATGGATAATAAATTTAAGTAAACGGCCTTCTAAGTTTATATTTATCTAGAAGATTAAACGAAGAGAAAAATCTTTTTTCTGACTAAGAGGACAAACATTTTAGTATAAAATGTGCTGGCAAAAATAGTTAAATATATTTGATATTCTATTCACAAAATATATTTGTTATCTAGAAACAAATTGAACAAAACCGTACCTAGGAAAAGCTGACAAAAAGAAGCTGTAAGACTAACGAAGGCGTAAATGAGGCGAACCAATCATTGAAATGGGGATAGGCCCCCACATCTGTGATAAAGAACCAAAGCTCCCGGGACGGCTAAAGCTCTAATACCAAACTTTGTTGACGAAAAGGTCTTAGCGGATCGCTAATCACTGATGTATGTAACAAGTTAGAAGATTCAGTAATGGGAATGGGTTTCGCGGATCTAACATCAGTAGTACGTGAAAAATACCGCTTGTTAAAGAGCAACGGAGTCAGCATGGTTTTCAATTCATTTAAATATTGTAAGGTCTACTCGGCTCCCCGGGAGCGATGGAATTTGAAATATTGTAATACCGAAAATTTAGTAAATATTTACCTTTAAAGGCGAATTTTTAAGAAATTATGTCCCAATCCTTGGGTTTAATCTTGTTTTAATTTAATGATAAAGACATACATTAATAACAAATATTGATCCTAATTATATATCGGGTTTTAATTCCTTTTTTTTTAATAATAAGAAAATCAGCAGAGAGGATCGGCTTCCATATATCTAATCATAAAAAATTCCAACTTTAAAATGTTAGGGTAAAGCGTAAGAGCCTGTTTTCAAAATTTCTTCTATCAGAAAAAGCGATAAGACATCTTTTAGGCAGGAATAAGGAATTAATTGATGTAGGAGGTAGCTATGCGTAAGTGGATGGGCCGCAGTAGTTTTTGAGCTTCCTTCTGTATTAAGACTTAGAGATTAATTTTAAACCATATAGAAGCTTATCTGTTTAATTAAGGAGAGTGGGGAGATTTTTTCAGTTGTTTAAACAAGCTGTAAAGTTAACTGATAATAAGCAGCATCTACGTCAGAAGGATTAGCTAAAATGATCATATTAAAAGTTCTTGAAATTTCTGTGACTTGCCTAAAGCAAATTGCATCCTTATTTCCTAAAAAGAAACCGGGTTGAAGAAAGATTGTAAAAAGAGACTTTGCATATACAATCGCTTATGAGTAGTAGGTATGTAGAATGCGAAAGGAATGTTTTTTGTTAAATATATATAAAAGAAAGGAATACTAATATTAGGGTGTGGGAGTAAAACATGTTGTTTTTTAAAATACAACAGGATAAAGGAAATTTAACTGCTCTATGACAAAGCCTTTACAAAAGTCTTTAAAGAGTTAAGTTTATAAACAATCTCCAGCAAGAAAAGTGTAGATTTATGATTACAAGTTCTTTGCAGTATAAAAAATATATGTTATACCCCTTGTTTCGATACTTATTCCTATACAGGGGCAAAGAAAAATGACTTATAATGAAGGCCCGCCGTAAAAATACTGGTTCATGAAATTCAAAGTTCACTCTAATAAAAGGGATGGTTTAGAGCAAATTTAGCGTTTTCTTTTAAATCCGGAATGAACTCCTAACCGTATATTTTAATAATTCAAGCATTTAGCGTAACCACATTAAGCTATATCCTCCAAAAGGATAAAGATTTTGTGGCGCAAGGAACTTCGGGCAAATTGACTACCGTAACTAGCGGGAATAAGGAGGGCTCAATCTCCTTGATTTAATCTCCAAGTAAAAAAAGGAAGAAGCATAAAGATGTTTAGTACGACCTGTTTTAATAAGAACCAGCACTTTGGCGAAAGATTAAAAAAAATCTAGTATACAGGTGGAAATCTGCCCCGTGTGCCGGCTTTTGGTTTAACCAGAGATAATTAAATTACATATTATTTTGAAGGGTTGACGAAACCCCGGTTAAAGGGCGGGCCCCTTGAACCGTTGTAGGTCCTTAGTTTAGCGAAATGGCCTTGGCGTTTCAAATGGACCGGTCCCTTGCATGAATGGTGTAACGATACCAAAGCTGGTCTCTATGATTTGACAACGAGTGAAATTGGAATAAGCTGGTCAGATAGCAGCTTACCTCTAGTGATTAGAGCGGAGAAGGGACCCTAGCAGCTTTCATTGGGTCGACTAATTTAGAGTATGTTAGAGAATTTTTTAAGGATTAATTAAGGGTAGATATGACATATGTGAACTATCGAGGATCCTTTTTACTTTTCATATGAATGAATTGGTTAGGATTTAGAAAGAAGGTTTATGATTAATCCTGGACTTTTACTGGAGTCCTTTTTGCTTGGCGGTTAGCGCAAGCGCTTAATGCTATGAATAAAAAAGACAAAAAGTCTTAATCTATAGAAAATCATATAATTTTTTATAAATTCGTAATCAACCTAATCTAGTTTAACTATTTTTAATAGTAGTGACGTTTGGTAAGGAACCATTCCACTAAGGAGCAGTTTATGTGGGCGCAGGACCCTGTAAGAGTATAACCAGGATGTGAACTAAAATTTATAATTAAATTTGTATTGCTTTTTTAAGGAGTCTAACTATTTTTAGATTTCATATAAATTATTTATCTTTGCTGGGAGGGCAGCATGTGCTTTTTTTCCCTAGGGTCACAACCAATATTATTGCAGCCCATTATACACGTAAATACACTTAATGTTTATTTAGAAAGGATTTTACTATGGTAGAAATTAGAGGATAATTGAAAATAGTTTATAAATCTTCAGGCCTCCGGCTTTTATGCCTAAAGCCTTTATAAAGTTTTGCTAAATTTAGAGTTATTTTTTTTTGATCTTGCTTGTTACCCCAGCAACCTGTGATAAAAAGAATAGTTCATTGTTTTTAATATGCTCAAAAAGCTGAACGGCTAAATCTTGCCTTACCGTTTATTTATCTACAAAATCTTACAGGTGCCCGTAAGCAGGCATAGATCACAAGATGCAATAAGAAGATCTTGGATTTATTGGAAAAGCTCGCTAGGGAGTTTGGTCCTTAATATTTTATTTTTATAGTATTTTTGGATTTGCTCTTTTAGTGGTTAGGCTTCTGTATTTTTATATAAAATCCGCCTAGACTACTAGAAACCCTACGCTTAACTATTGCTGTAAAACCTTGATCCACTTTCCTACCGTAAGCTTCGGTTGATAGGGATATGGGTACAAATGTTTTACGATCAGCCGAGGATGCTCGCAGCAAATTTAAGAAGGAATGCAAGATCAGAAATTGCTTAAACTTTGCCTTTATAATTAATGTCTTTAGTGTTAAGGGCAGCTAACGCCTTATAAAGCTAAGAAAAATTAAAATTATTACATACATTAATCTGGTAACATTGCAAGATTACCAAAAATAGTAAAACATTGAAGCGAAGTTTATTTTTAACAAATAATTGTAAAATAAAAACCGTTCAAACGGACCTATAGGTAAGTATTTGTGTTAATAAACAAATAATCCTATTTACATGCTTACGCCACATTTTTAAATTATTATAATAATTAAAGAAATAAAGTAAAATGAATTTTATGCTTTCTCTTTGTGCTTAGGTCTTGCCATAACATAACTCAGAGCACGTTCAAGTATTCATGTTATTAAAGCATCTTAATAGGGATATGATTGTTATGAAAACAAGAGTGCCAACACCATAAAACAATATGAAATATTTAACAAAAACTTTAATGATAATTCTACGACCCAATTGCTCAAGAAACAAAACGGGGAAGATACTGGGAAACAATAAAATATTTACCCTCCTTTTCGTGAAAGATGGAAAACATTATTGTATTCCTATAAAAAATAATTAAAAAAAATAGTGACCCTTTAATAATTATAAAATAAATAAAAATAATTAAATAGACTTTTATTTTTAATTTATATTATCAAAAATATCATAAATTCTAGCACCTAAAAAATTATTACTGCTTAAAAGCAGACGAAGATTTTTAAGAAGAATATATGTGAGTAAACGCGGAATTAAAAATATCAAACAATAAGCAATATACTTTATATTACTGTAAATAAGAGAAAAGCCTAATATTAAAAAAAAAATATTTAAAAAAAAAAAAGTTAATCAAAATTAATAAAAGTTTTTATTTTTATATAAAGGAAAATGTTCTGTTGCATAATAATAAAAGCCTCAGGCTGCGAAGAGCGAGTAGAATATACAAAATTTTTTCCATAATTTTTAGAGTCTTAAAAACAATAATATCATTATATGAATCTACTTTTGTTCTACTGATCGTCCAAATACCAAAAAATCTTTTTCTAAAGTTATTAATTAAAATACGTTTTAATCAATTTATAAACATTCCATATTTTTGATTTGGAAAAAATAGTCGAAGTAATTATTATTAGTAAATACTAGAAAACATATTGGAATATAAGTAAAAATTATGACCTAATGTATTTTCTTAATAAGTTTAATTTTAATAAACAAATATTTATTAACCTATTTTCAGGAAAAGATTTAGATAAAAATAATAAAGAAAAAAAAATAGAATACTAATATTTAATAAATTTGAAATTCTATTTGCATTTTATTACCAGATCTGTTTTCACTAATGCTTAGCTATTTAGAAATTAAAAGAAAAGAAAAAATTTTTACTATCTGTGAGAAACATGTTTTAGTATATTAGATAATTGGAGTTATTTACCTGTTAAATACTATATAAACTCGCTGTAAAGCCATAAGGGGGTACAGGCCGAAGCAGCAGGATAGAAAGTCTACACCTCACGAAATACTGCACAATACATTAATTATATCTTGTAAAGTGCCCCCGCAACAATATAAAATTCATAAATTAATTTGTGATTTTAAAAAAAATACGCTGCCTCCTGGTATACATTATCCTTATCCTCGGATAAGGTAAAGATTTTTGTGGGGTTCGGCTCTCAGAATACATTTTTTTGTTCCTGGGCCTGCTTTATCCTGAACCAAGGTTAACATATACTGCCCACGACAAAAATTATTAAGGTGATTGGTTCTATACTAAAGCCTAATTCCCATAAATACCAATATATAATTTCTTAGGGTTATAAAAAATGATGGCAGGTATAAAATTAGGAAATTAAAGGTAGATTTTAACTAAAAGCACGTTATAGAGCAGATCGCTCTGTATATTTATTAAATGCAAGAGGAGGATCTTGAAGATGTACGGATTCCATCATTCAAGGTTACAAATGGTTTTCCAGTCTTATTTAGAGAAAATTCTAAATTCAAATGTATCCTAATCAGATTATAACTCAAAACGACGTAACTGGTAGCTTTTGGCTGTAAAACAGTTGGATTTCACGCTGGAGTTTAAAATCCTCTTCACTAGAGTTACAATGGCTTCCTTCACAAATAACTACAGTTCCCAACACTTGTCTTTTGACACTGTTACTGGTTTTAGGTGACTGCGTTTGGATGTTTAGTCTATATGAAAAAAAGAATTAAAGTCTTTTTTTAGCTGGGATGTTAATCCTTTAAATCCTAGCCCTTGCGGCGCTTGCGCGCTTGTGCACACATAAAAAAAGATAATGTTAAATATAGAAAAAAGATAATAACATGAAAAGTAGGAGTTCTAGGTAGAGACTACTGATAATTCGTGCAAGGTTTGAAAATATCACACGTTTTTTAAGCATTAAGGAGTAGGTACTGTTCATTTCGATTAAATACCCTATTATAGGGCCACGCCACCAAAAATGAGAGACTAATAATCTTTTTGTGCGCAAGCTAAGGCTTTAATCATATATTGAAAAATAAAGACCTCTATTAAACATGTAAAGGGGAAAGAGTTAGTAGTAAGTATAAGGGCCCAAATTCTATAATTGATGGTCTTAACGTAACGAACATAAAGGGAGGATTCCTCTGAATATTAACTTCTGGGGAATAGACCGCTAATAATAAATAAAGCAAATACCAGAATCAAAGAGGCTGATTTAGCTGGCCTTTTACCTTCTACGAGTGTTTTTTGTTGCTTCTTAATTTCTATGCCTTGCAAGGTTGGCTAGAAAAATATGCAATATAGTGAAAATCGAAAAATCAAATAGGATATTACAAAGTCAATTGTTTTTTGATTACATAACACAGCGAGATAAGGGCTCCTTAATGGATAGTTTAGGTATCTTACTATAATTGTGGATATCTTAAGGAAAAAAAATAAAGTCCGAAATTTTCATGGTTAGTCGAATTTGTTGTTAGAAAATTTTCGGGAGACATTAAAGAGTAAAGTTTCTTTACCGTTTTTCACACCAATAAGATCAATATGGTATAAAATCACGAGGATTCTGAAGTATTGAGTAAGTTGTGAATTAATTTTGAAGAAATAAAAAGCATTTAACTTGAATCAGGATTAATAACGTGAGCCTCCAGCTATAAAGTAAAATTAGTTGGGGCAACTCCGTTAGAGTATCCCAGTGAACTAGAGGGAGCAATTTCACTAATTTATATTATATCAGATAATAAAGTTATAGGATTGAAACTGGGCTTAATAGTAGTAAAAATATTAAAAAAAAATCCTTTAAATATTGAATAAAAGAAGAACATAGACTGACCATTTGAAAGAAATGGAAAAGAACTTAATATATGAATGACATATAGAACCAGCTAATTGCGCAAGAGGACAAAATGGTGCGCGGGTTTGGCACCTCGATGCCGGCTTAACTTTCCCTCATGAACGCAGAGAACCTTGTAGGGGTGACGATTTTATGTCGATACAAAGTTACATTGGCGGGTTAATTAACCGTCCGTGAGACAGTATGGTTTCTATCATCTAGAGGAAATTAAGAATAAATAAGAACAAACTTTTGTTACGGTCGAGGATACAAGAAGAGTCTTAATCATAAGGGTTTAAAATATGGGTTACTCGAATCTTATGGTTTTACCTGTTGTTATGTGCCTAAATATAAAGATAATAAATTGGGCTTTTTTGTATATTATAATCCTTCTGTATTATTTTTCAGTAAGATGTTTGTATTTTACCTTAAAGGATACAAATTGTATAGCCTAAAGCAGGGAGGAATCCTAAGTTAATAGTTAAAGGATAAGTGTGAAAGCAATAAATAGGCACGGAACTTATCTTTAAATACTTTCTTCAATATACGAAATATACTACGTTTACGACTAATCTTATAGGCTTTAATCCGGTTACGAATCTTAGAGAATTTGTTCAAAAGAGTTAAGGTACTAGATTTATAAATCCTATTATAATATATCTATGCCGTGTTAGCATAAAAAGTAAATGAATGTTTTTGTCTAATCAATAGAAGCAAAGTGAAATACTTGCCCCGGGCTACCACTCAGTGTATAAAATTAGAATCTTTTTTTTCTGTATTTGCACAAGCTTTGCTTATCTTAGCTAATATATTTGTTCTTGTTATTAGATCAAACGCAAACGCTCCCTGTTATTGTTTTGGGAAAGTGTTATACATGTCATTGTTTATTTTACTGTTTTAACCCTACGGTCAAATTGCACATCATAGACAGAGCATAGGGTGCAGGTCCATATAATGCTGTTTCACCTTTAAGAAAATATCCCATACTAATTGTTTGAGCAGGCTTAAGTCTCCGCATTTTTATTGCCTCTGGTCCTAAGAATAAGGTATGGGTTTGCATATTTTCTCCGCTTCTTAAGGAAGCGTAGCTTCGGCCTAGTTCACCTGATGCTTTCCCGAGGATAAAGTACAAATACATCAGAAACAACAAATAAACTAAGTACGCTAAGCACATAACAAATAAAAAGTACAGAAACACACCTATGTGATCTTGCTTCTATATAAATTCAGTCATTGTACAACCAAACAAAATATAAAATAAAGTAAAGTTATGTAAGAGCCGACAAGAAAGGTAAGGACCAAATCCTGACCCTCTGCTTGTAGCATTCATTAAATAAAAGATTTAAGTCAGTCTAGCGGGTATTACGAACATAGCTCTTATCAAGCTACCACCGCGGGTTCTGAATATCCCTGTTCTAGTCTATACTGTGGTATTTGATGAAACAGTAAACAGTAATCCGGCTCATGTCCGGGGTATTATGGGTGCAAGACCTATTAGCCCGCGTAATAGCGCGTTTATCTTAATCGGGTAAAAGCCATACTGCTCGTTAACAAATATTAAACTCTTTTTAGTCGCAAGTCATTAAGTACAATGAGTCCTAATCATAAATTAAGATTAGCTCAAGCGAACATGAGGTGGTATTATTAGAGGGCTCTACTTGAGCTTAAAATAATGAAACAAATTTGAACGGCCCGGCCCAAAACTTTTAATAATATTGTAAATTTTAACTCAACTCTGATTTCATTTTGAATGAATTTAGGGAGTGTTACTCGAGCCGCAAAGATTAGTTTGTAGTTAAAACAGGATACTTTTGCCTTTATATTTTTATAATAAGGCTGGTGGTAAACATACATACATCACACATAGAGGATATATCTTATGTAGGATTTTATTTATGTCGCATCTGATAGACTATAATAGGGGCAGAGTAATTAGTTTATAAGTCTTATGGAAATTTTCTCTAATATAATAAAAAAATAGGCGTTGGCTCGCGAATTGCCAGGCCTTGAGTGCGTTGGGCCCGATTTACATATCCAGTTAAAGCACGCCTTTACAAAGGCACCCCCTGTCTGCTACGCCTAGGAGTTCAGTAAGACAAAAACCCAAAAGGATGAAATGAATTATTATTATTCAAAGATCTTTGTGGCAAGCTTATTTTTCTATGCCTTGAAACCTTAGCAACGGAAAAATCTGCAGAATAATCCCTTTATGACAAAAAACATTTTAATTTTTCTAGTATTTTTTTTGTGCGGAATTTACTTCGTCAACAGGCAAGAAAAATAATTAGAAGATATGTATGTTTTTTATACACCGGCCCTCATAAAAAGGTCTTAGTGGAAGCTTTATAAATAACTATAACATTTCTAACTTCAAGCTAGCATTTAAAGCGATTGGATATCTTTTAAAAATTAATATGAAATAAAAAATAGTTTTGTGTATTTTTGCTTCCTACGCTTAGCTAGGTCCAAGGAAAAAACATCGCAAAGCAACTAATGAAAGCCACAAAAAAGGGTATAGCTAATTGGGTAAAGCAATACTGCTCTAACAGTTAAAGAAAAGTGTTCCGATTCCCACTTTAGCCCTAGCCATTACGCTCGAGATATTGAAATTCTGACAGTAATAGTTTAAAATGTTTTAAAGTGCTTGAATATGTAGACAGGAGGTTGCCTTAAGCCAACCTGCGCGGGTAGTACCCACTGAGTGTTCAAGTCACTCCTTAGACACGTATTTTATGTAACTATTTTTAGTTCCCTGCATATTTTTGTAGCCATATGACCCTTGCAAGGTCATTAGAAAATAAAGGCACCAAAAAAATTAAAGCGCAAGCTCATATGAGTTTTTAAAATCATAGTTTAATTCATGATATCTTAATAAAACAAATAATAAAGGAATCTAAATAAATAAGTGTTGGTGTTGGACTAATATGTAAAAGTTCTATTAATTTTTATTCTTGAAGATTTGCTTTAAGTTTATTGACAATCAGTGGCTAAGGCTACCGCTCTAAAAACAAATTTTAGAACTTGCATATTATTCTTAACAAGACTAAATAATGGTCGCAGCCCAACCAATTCTAAATCTTTTAGCCAGTTAATCTGTGAAAAAATATTAATAACTAAAGAAATAACGCACTTTTTCTTCAAGAGCCATCACAATTTCTTGTGTGCAAATATTCCCAACAGTCCTCACCCCTATTGTTTTGTGCTATGGCTAAAGAAGAAAAAGAGTATCTTTCCAGACATAAAGGTAGTGGTTTTTTATTCACTAGAATTATATACAGAAATTTAGGTATGTACATTAATGACGATAGTTTTGATTGTTTTTCACCTAGGTCTAAATTTTCTTGTATCTTTTTAAGTAACGCCCGTGAAGCTCGAATTGCCGATGCAGTGGACTAAATTGCATTTGTTGTAGTTTGTCAAGTCTACCGTGGTGCGTGAAGGGACCTTTAGTTCACTAATGGATGAATACATATGTACTTTTATATCATTGAAAATGTAGGCTCGATCCACTGCAGTCCTAAATAAATAATTAATTTGGACTAACGAGCTCTAAATATTTGTTAGCCTCCGCATCTCCTTTAAGTCTTATAGGTATATCAAAAGAAAGGTAGCATTGGTAAAGACAACATTTAGCTAATGGCGGTGTAATTTGGATGTTGAATCTCCCCCTTTTCGTTACAGATTAATTTGGCTTCTTTGTTTTAATTATATACTATGAAAATGAAAAATTTTAACCTTTAGTGGCTTACGTAAGCTCTTCTTTAT
>JACYFI010001975.1:0-11277 GCA_020975735.1 Ophiocordyceps xuefengensis | reverse complement strand
TATTAAAATAAACATACGTGCAAGAATAAATGAAAACATATTCTTGGATAGTATATATTGATAATATGATAAGGAACGTAATAATATTTACAGCAACACCTAAAAATACTATTCATGTGATATAAAAAAAGTTGTTAATTGGGCATTTTATAAAAAAATTGGTTATTAATTACGTAATTTTATTTTAATCCTAAAACAATTAAAAAGCATATTCCATGCTATTAGTAATAAAAACCATTTTTTAGGTTAGTTTATACGTTTGTTTGAATAAATAGTTTATTACTACCTAAGAGGGGGCGCTTTAAGCCTATCCTGGCATTGAAACCCACCTTTGGCTTTACGTTTACGCAGCAGGGTGCAAAATGTGCATGGGGTTTGTATAAAAAAGGGAAAGCCCTTAGGAGGAAGCTACGGCAAGCTCTAAAATAGGGATAGTTTTGCAGGTTAAAAATAGTAGTATGCATATCCCTGCGGGTTTGATGGTATGTATGTTACACCAACAACGCGCCGACAGCAGGAAAAAAAGAAAAACCATAAGATGCTAACACAAAGCATAAAAAATTCAAAATTGGTATTCCGGACACAACTACAATCTCTTACAGCATTAAATCTTCTTCTTGAGTTTGAAAAAGCTACTCTCACATTCAATAAAAGTATTCTGAAATTTTTTTTAACTTATACAAAATAATAACATGACCCTTTGCTGGCCTGTCAAGCACCCCTATCATTAAACCATAAAAACTTCCCAGATTTTTCTTTTATTTCATACTAAGGCCAATAGTCAAACCTTCTAGTTGTGTGCAAAGTATTATTATTTGAGGAGTTGGCAGCACTTAGTTGTAACAGTAATTTGTGCGGATCCTCATCATAACGCGCTTGGGCGCCACCAAAAGCCTTCTACATTCACAATCTGATCTATATTATTTCTCTTTCAATATCCGGAGGTATTATCAATCGAATTTATCTATTTTTATCAAGGATATAGTAATAAATATATAATGATATGGGTAAAAATTAAACCTTATATCAAGAGGTATGTCCTCTAGGTTAGGGTTTAAGTTAAATAACTTACAGTGCTTCAGCGGGTAAATATAAGAAGGTGTTGGACTTGAGACTGGCTAGATGGTTGTGGCGTAGAGATGAGAGAGAGGATTACCTTTTGCGTATAGGATTAGGGTTAACTTGTGGTATAAAAGGTTCCGGTTAACAAAGAGTTAGAATGATTTACCTTGAGTGTGAATTAGAGATTTGCATTCATTGTCGTACCTTTTTGTGCAGAGGGTATAGGGATATACTTAACCCCCCACTTTGTTGTATCTGGATTATAAATCAGGCTCAAAAACCAACCACTGGTCTCGAATTTATTCTATTCTAATCAAATTTTAGATAATGGAGGCCGCCGCCAAATACCGAAGACCAGAAAAGGTTTATTTTGACAATGGTCCAATGTCCTTAACTAGACATAAACTAAATAATTTTTAATCTAAACCATTAATGGCGGCTAATAAGGTAGGTAAAAATATAGAAGCGAAAATTTTTAGGTTAGTTGCTGTCATTAATTACTTTTTTTTAGCATTTAAACCGTTATTGTTAGATTAAGTATTATATTTGTGGTTCGCTCCTTGTGTATTAAGCAAGGAAGAGATATTTCCCTCGTTAAGGTAGTTTTAAAGTAACGTATACCTGAGAGTATTCAATTTGTTATTATTTACCAATTAAGAGAGATTGATAGGATAAATAAAATAGCATGATATACCAGAAATAAATGAATTACGCATCTAATAGCCTACCAGGGATATAATAAATCCTAAAAGTTATTACTTAAAAACGGAACTAATCCCAAAATTAAATATTCAGAAGTCTCTTTTTATTTAAATTGCAGATATCGGGTTGTTCTGGAATTAGTAATATGAACCACCGAAGAGATATACGATTAAACTATAACTTTCGGAATAGGTGCTGATGAAACTACAATGGATATGTACAAGCCAAGATCCCCTTAATGGGTAATCCTTTAGTAAACCTGATAAAGATAAAATCCCTATGAAATTGAAAGTGAAGGGTGTACACAATTAACTAAACATGAAGATTAAGAAACAATAGGGACAATTAGGGCATAATTGAGCTGAAACCTCTGTCGGAAGTATATGATCTAGTCCCCAGGTTCTATTTCGTATAAAACTCCCCTGGCCAACAAACGCCAGTTGATCGAAATCCGTGAGCTAATCTAATATAGATAACCCCTTCTAGACCTTGAAGTATGAGTTACTAAAAGGACTCATTTAGTATTACTGAAAGCATGAGCCACCAGAAGAATATGCAATTAACTCTTTATATTCTGGTAGTTCTTCTAGTACTAAAACTAGCATAAAAGTACAGTTTAGGTCCCTAATAACATCAATATTATAAAATATAATCATATTAGACTCTTAGGGGAAAGTATAGGGTAATTAGTCTGGAATTTATACCTGTAGACTTAAATTTTACAGGGCAAATCCCGGCTAAAACAATACTAAGCTCCAGGGGTACTCCACGTGTGGCCTTAGTAGTCCATTTATTCAACCCATAAACCCGGTGTTTTTTACAGCAAAACGCTGATAATATCCCTAACAAATAAAAATATTTTGTGTTTTATATTTCGAAATTTTGAATTATATATACATAGTTCAAAATCAGTACTACGCCAACGGTTAAGGGATGTACATATTAATATAAATAATAATAAGAATAAACATGAGCCTCATAATGTATATAAGGAATAAATAGTAACTAGCACTTATTTTATTATCAGACCCAAAATAACACCTACTGATATAAAATACAAGGAGCGATCAAGTAACTTTTTCAAAGAATATAATATGTAAACTTAATATCAATGTCGATAAATACGGCTAATAAATAACGGGTTTCTAAAACAATAGCATTAATTCTAAGATAAGATTTTTTATTTTCTTTTATAAGAATTCACTATTGATACAATAACCTACACGGCTATTATTAATTGTAGTTAATAACATAAAGTATACCTTTTACCATCTAGACCCTAAAATAAAAATATCAAAAAGTTGGATATTATAATGTCTCTGAACATATTGAAATTATTAGTATATTCTTAATAACTATGAACATAAATTGAAGATAAAATCCAAGTTATTAACCAACTCAGTTTAATACCTATTATTGTTTGAGTAGGTGGAGCCCTAGTATTGCCTTTTAAAATTTTTTTTTCCCATACAGGAGTTTATACTAGAGATATAATATTTGCACCTATACAGCGTACATCTATTAAAAAGAATAATAAACATTGTACAAAAATATATTTATCTTTGGAACCTGTTTAGGATTAAGAGCTTTTACGCCTACTGACTAGGCCTAGACCAAATTGGATATGCATTCCATGGGAAATTCCCTCATCTGATTTTTTCCTTTGCTGGCTTTCAGGCCGGCGACACAGGCAAGCCCAGGGGCGGGCTTTGCTGACAGAAATAGGCGGAGCTCAGATTTATGTGCGAAAAAAAAATATTTTTCAAGCTTAAGGCGTAGCAAGAGCAATAGAATAAAATAAGCGTATGAAGCACTCCTTCAACCCTTAAATAAGGCAGCTTCGTTTAGTTACGCCAACCCATAGGGGAGGCGTGCCTGTTGCCGCGAGGAGGTATGAAGGATCCGCTTAATTTTTTAATTAGGCAGAAGGCCACAGAACCCTAACTCCTTAAGTAATTATCTTTAAATATATAGTGGATTTTTACCACTAGGTATATGTAACTTAGTGTTAAATTTGTTGTAGACGGTGGTCCCTAAGTTTGCGCGGGTTTCAATTTTGCTTATTGCGTTTAGAGATGAACAACATGGACCCAGCCCTTAGAGAATAGCAAGCTCATATTATTTTTATGTCATTCATATTTACTGTCGATACTTTTACGGATGATACCTCTCATTAATAGATCTATAATAAAATAATTTATATTCAAAAAAAATACCCCCCATAACATATATAATAAATACAGGTATTAATAATATAAATGCCAAAATCGATATGGCAGAAGAACGAGTTCAACAGGAAGGACATCAACTGGTCGGAACTTAATTCTAGGAGAAGAGGCCGCGGGCATCACATAATAATACAAAAACAATAATGAGCTTTTAATAAACACTACAATTTTAAACTAGACAAATAAACCCTTCACATTAAAATTAGTTTTCTAAAAATTTTCTTTGTTTTAAAATATTTTAGAGTAGGTTTCATCCTTATCAATCAAAATATGCATGTATAAACTTAATGAATTTAATTATATAAATAAAATTTCGATTTGTAATTAATAACCACCCTAAGGAATTAAAAACTACTTAATAATTATACACATTTAGAGAATATTAGGTAGTCGGCTAAAAAGAAGACAAACGATTATAACAGCCCGCGTGGGTTCGGTCATTTAAAATACGGCTAACTAATTTCAGATTCTCGTGGTGGTGATCTTTATTTTTTTTTTTGTTCTTTTGTATGTGGCAAACCGATTTTGTGGATTAGAGAGTGGCCAGACATACCCCCTTTAGCCCATTAAATTCTAGGATTTAAATTAGTAACAATTCTTGTTATTATAGCTTATAATTTACAGAGCTGCGCCCATCTACGTTAAACCCTAAGATGGTATTTTAAATTTCGTTAGCTAATTTCTAATAGTTTTTTAATTTATAATTAAGCTAGCTCATCTAGGTATAATATTTACTTACACCTAAAAGGATTTATTTCCTTTGCTTTTAATCATCTTAAGCTTTGCTATTTAATCGGCGCCTTTTGCTAAAAAGAGGATTTAACTTACCGGGTTTTTTACTAATCCTTTAAATGTAGTATAGTTTATATGTTTATAACTAAAATTATTGTGAGCAATAGCACTAAAAATTATAAAAAGTATGCTAAATGTTTATTTAGATATATAACCAGTTGCACCTTCAGTTTAAATATGTTTTGGCTAATCATCTTTTCCTTTGTTGTAAAATAACTTGTATATATAGAACTTAACATTATGCTAACCAATCTTTAAATAAAAACCTTTATGTGCGGCGTGCGTGCCGTCGGCTATGCAGCATAGAATTATTTACTATTTTTAAGTGCTCATTAAGTTCTTAATAAAAGTCTTTTCGTACTTGTCAATATACTGTTTACCGGTTCACAGTATTTGATCAAAAATAATAAATACCATCCTTTTACTTTTAATAGACCTGTGGTGTGATTACTTTCTTGATAGATCTTTAATCTTAAAGATCTAAGACCTTAAAAATTAGTTGGTAGGTTTAATATTAGTAGGACCAAGGTTATTACCAAAGGAGGGATGTATTTAATAAATGTCCTACACGGAAGGTAAATGATTACTTTCCGAGCGTAAAGACAGGTAAGACTTCTATCTTAACAATTTACACCGTATTAAAGAGGAGTAGTTATCACAATATAGCTTAACATAAACTAAGAAAAAGTGAAAAAGTTATTCACTTTAGATAGAGTTTAAATCATTTTATATATTTTATAAATTAATAATTAGTTTAAGAGCTTGCGCCTACTACCTAACCCTAGATATTCCTAAAGTTAGGCTAATTCACAGTATTGTGCTGTTTTTCCTAGCCAAAAGCTATGTCTAGCAGGAAAAAAAAATGCAAAAATTTGCTTTATTTAAAAATATCATTTTAAAATGTTCATTAAGAATAAAAAATCTTTTGGACTACCTACTTATTGTTTACAATTATAGGTATGATTTAATAATACATCCTTTGCCTTTTAAATATTATTTTATATGGAACCTAACAAGTTTCATATAAAATTTTTTATATTTCACAATATGGCAATGGCACTTAATGTCCGGTGTATTAATTTAAAGGCGCAATGGCTGCAGGATTTGAAATGGAGTAAGACCTCTTAGTCATATGGGGGGTTTTTTCTTTATGCTGTATTTTTTTGCGGCTACCTTTCCGTCAGCCACGCAAGGGCAAAAAAAAATTAAGTAGTACTGGCGCGAAACACAAAAAAAATTTATTGAGTCTTATAGCCTCTCGGGCTCTGTATTAAATAAGTATTAGCCTTGTTAAGTGATATATTCGATGTCGATTAATCTTTTATACTCCCGAATAAGTCTGGACCTATACCTTTATTTTAAATATTATCATTAAACGGAATCCACCTATAGTCTCTGAAGACTTTAAACTTTAAAGTTCTTCCTACTGAATTTTCTTAATAAGGACATTCCAGCAATTTGTGATCTTTTAGAGACCAAATCTAAATACCTCCATGCTAAATCGAAGGGAGCATCAGTTAGTTTTCTGTGACAGAACCCCTAATAAAGAATATTTTAGATACAAAATAAAGGTAAAAGCAATCTTACTATTTCTTTGAAACTGGTACGTTCTATATTTAATTAAACTAAATTTGGCTTATCAATATTATGATTATAATAGATATGAACTTAATACAATTCATAGCTAAATTAGTTGGGGTCTGTACTTCTTAAAAGGCCCTTAAGAAAGATTTTACTATTAGCGACTTTCCTCGCCGCTAATAATATACCATGGGGTAGGCTATAAAGATTTGAAACAGGTAGCCATATAATTAGGTAGCCTAATTCCATATTCACCTAAAGATAACCGCGCCCCCATATTGGTATAACAGCGTAACCTAATAAAGCGAAATAATAAACTGGTTACTACTGGATCTAAAGAAAAAAAATAAAAGTTTAAATGAGCTTGTGTAAGGTGTCAACATACTCTTTAGAAATTAAATTTTAAAAGCATCTGGCGATGGCCTGTAATATAACAGTATACGAATCTTCCTTTTTTAACCATTTATGTAGAGCTACTACCTGCGCGACATAAACACAGGAAAAGGTTCTAGGCTTTCTCCCCTAAAACATAGTTCGTGAATATATTTACCAACTACCCAACTTAAACAGGATGAAATATTTATTATCCCTCGTACTTTTCCAAGTGGGAGTCTGACTATAATCCTTAAGCATTTAAAAACAAAGGGTGGCTAAGGCGAGGGCTACGCCTCTTTAAACACCCATCACCATAGTCGGATGGAACTGCATACCTACAACAGGCACTTGGCTGCGGATTGCCAATTTTCCTTTCGTTCATACTATTTTGATTTTACTTTCGCTCCCAGTCATACCTAAAGCCATCGTATTACGTTACCTGATACGCATATAGTTAAAATAGCTATGTAAAGGGGTCTCCCGCAAGTTTGATGGATGGTTTAGCAAAAGGTTCACTTTCTGCTATAGGGCCGACGATAAAGTTAAGTCTTACACATCTTAAAGCTGTTTATGTGCGTGCTGAAAAAATCCTAATCCTTATACACTTTCTTTTAGGGTAAAAATTGCTGCCCCTAAATATTACTAATTGTTTTTAGACTATTTATAATTCTTTAGGGCTTACTAATAAGCATAATGGGTTTATTATTTAGTTAGTAAATATTATTTATAAATTATTTTTAATATAAACAATTATTTTAACTGCTGTGGCCTTCGCCGGTCATTTTAAATAAATGGTTTTCTTTTGTCTTAGCGCAGCGAAAAAGCCTCGTTTTCAATTCATTCAATGGCTAAATTTTAATACTAAGTTTCCCCAACTTATAGATTAGCTAGCTCCATTATACCAAGTTATTTTTAATAAACGAATCATAACTACGAATTAAAAGATAGTTATAGGCAACTTTTTGAGTATGTGGTCTCCTTAAATGGATTCTGTAAGTAAGTCAAAGTTGAGCATTACACAATCATAAATTGTAAAATTGGAAATTTTCTTAATTGAACTATATTCCTTAGTTTTTCTATTCTAAAGTCTAATTCATAACCAAATACATAATTACCCTTTAAAACCTCCTGTTAATTCATTTTATCCTAGGTTAAAAAATTATATCATTTCTTGTGTTTATTTAAGAATTTAGGCTTATTGTACCTTTAGATTTGTATTAATATTTTTAACTTAGTACCATATCTATTTTATATAAATAATTCATACCTTTAGCTACTAGATTACGAGTAACGTCAACCCTTTAAGTCATCGCTTTACCTAGTTTTCTAAGTTGGGTAGATTTTTATCTTATAAGTTTAAAACACAGATGAGCATTTTTTATAAGGATGTCGAAGCTCCTATGTATTAAATAAAGCATTTAAAGTTTCCTCTAGCTACAACGTCCAGTGATTTAAAATGGATGACTCATTAATACTTACTGACTTTGTCATACAACTAAGTACTTAAGGGTATGTCCATTTCATAATTCGCGATGGTAAAATATTAATTACTTTAGAGTCACCGTAACAAAAATTTTGATTCTAGTGTCTACAGTTTAAAGTATTCATATAAATACTCCTAAATGTTGATATCATTTAGGATTCACTTTTAAATTATAGGTATTTGGACTAAGGATAAGTTATTTTTTGCTTGCAATAAGCCGTAAGCATTTTATATTTCTTCTGCATATTAGATTGCAAATTCCTAAACACAGAAATTCGAATTTTACTCACCGATAGTTTTGACTTTTTTTTTCTTGTAAAAAAAAAAATCTAAACCGCATGAAATCTTATGTTCACAAATTTAACATTAAGATGGCTTTTAAATCTCGAAGGGTCTCTGGACCCCGGAAGGGCCTAGGAAATCTTGTAGCTCAACCCCTTCTTATCTTGCTTTTGATCACGCACGAAAAATATCAGGAATATTTCTATAAAGTAAATCATATATATATACCAATTTTTTTACCCTCCCCCCTTAAAGCCTTAAATTATGGTTTAAGAGCAATGTCTTAAAATAAAAAAATCTTTAACATGATTTATACATTTCTTAAAAGGTATAGCTTTTGCGGCACAAAGGGCTGTTTTTATAAATAAAGCTTTAGATGAGCCTTTATTATAACCAGAGGCTAATGGATAAATATTAAAAAAAGTCTATTTAATTTTTGACTTAGTACAGCATGTAGGACCTATCTTCTTTGCATACTAGCCATAGTTTGTTCTTCCAGCTAAACGATTTCCAGATGCCTAACTACCAGATAAAGCTTGCAACATTAACACTAATTTAATAAATTGAAATAATAAGTTGAGTAATTCATTTTTGTGTTGGTGTGGATCCAAGTAATTTTTTTAATAATAAAGTTTAATAATGGCATCGCTAATTAAAAATTAAATATAGGAGGCGCACTTCTGGGGTGAGGGGCTCCATCAAAAAAAAAATATAGCGTCTTGCATTTTCTTTGCATACATAGATAGCCTAAACAAATATAAAAAGTAATCGTCGCTATAGATTTATACTTGGTGGACATATTTAAACTTAGAATAATTAGAGGCAGGTTGGCATACTGTTCGGTGATAGTGGTATGCGCAGGCCCCGGAAAAAAGTCAGCCAATAATATTTTCAAAAAAATTAATAGAGCTATTGTATTATTAGTAGCGCAGGCCCTTGCTTCGAAATACAAATACTAGAGGAACGCTCAAGCCCCAGCGCTATAGGCAAGGTCAGTCTTTTCCCTAGCTTTCCAGCATTCAGCACCAATGGGGCGCTAGAGCCCATTCAGATCGACAAAGGTCTAATATTAAAGAAGTATTACTACCTCTGCCATTGAAGCAATTGAGACTAAAATTCTTTTTATATACAAGGCCATATGTCTAAGCTGCTGTTTCATTATCAGGGCAGATTATAAAATTCAACTTTTCAAAGTTAGAAAGCTTGCTAACCTATGCGTGTATTTTTTTTCATAGAAACAGGACGGATATCACAAGGCTAAGTCATATATTATTTAGCTTTTGTAAAGGTAAAGATATTACAATGCGTGAGGTTTAGGTGGGCTTGTTAAATCCTCATTCTAGAAACTACTGTAACATCTTGTTTAAGTTAGCTGTAGATATTCTGTATAGTACCCTGGTGTTAATCAGGATTTTTCTACTTGGCACTTTACCTTCTACTAAAATGTTTTAAACACTGTCATAGATGATCAAGCGGGCACATAACCGTACCAATCAGATCCCTTACATTACTAATTAAATTTTCATCCTGAAACAAGCATCAAGGAATAGTTTCTATTCTCTCTCTAGCATCCTACGTAGCCTTTTTTATCTTTATTATCTAAATAACCGTCTGGGGCATGTTTCATGCAGAGAATATTGGAAAAGGGTAGTAACCCTTTTCTTTTTTTGACAATTTAGTATAAAAGTAATTATCTTTATATAAGTTTATCCTGTAACATATATATTTTTTAATATATTATAAGCGTCCTTAAATGGAAATCATTACAATTAGGAATACTACACTCCCTTGCACTGCCTTAATAAGAATGCCTTCACTATTGTAAAACAATAAACCCCCTTTTCTTATTTTACTAAGGTTTATTCAGAACTTAGTTTTACTTGAAAATAGGACTTATTCAAACTCTTTCTATGTTTTATTCCTAGGTTGCAATAAATTCTTAGATTTTTTGCTTATTAAACATGGGATTAAATGGGCCTGTTTCTTAGGATTTTTTTCTCTAAAATTACGCAGGGACTTTTGTGCGAAAAATATTTTTTTTTCTTAGCTACCACGCGCTTTTTGTAATGGCATAAACAAAATCAGAAAATATAGTACTAAGTCTTATCTTAGTATTTTACAGAAAAAGGTTTTAGTTTTACGGACTTCAGATATAGTCTTTTAGACTCTTTTGGGTGTTTTAAACCCATACTAGATCCTGGCGCCCAAGGGTTTAAATTTAATAACAGGTTATATAATTAGAAATATATTGTGTTTTTTACAGTAATATCTTGTTTACATGTGTACCTGCTATACCATGATACCATTAAAAATATATGAGCTTAGCTTGGTCCTAACAAAGAAAAAGGAATATTTGCGCCTCCATAATTCCAAATAGAATTAGGATATATAACTATGTATCGGCTAAACAAAAAAGGAAAGGTATTAAGTGGGCTATTTGGCTTAAATCAAATACCCGTTACCTACGTATTGACCGGTTAAAGCGCTATTTATTTGTTGAAGATAAATACCACCCTTATTTTATCCGAGGCTTCGCTTCAATAAATAGTTTCTCCCATAAAAAATTTAAATAGACATGGTTTTCAAATTAACTAAGTCCAATTTGTACTAACAATAAATCGTGCTTTGAGGTTTAACAAGTGATAAATAATTATATTTTACTGTTTTTTTTTGCATCATTTTCAGCTAGGCCTTACAAGGGATAGGAAAGACTAAAGCTCAAAAACAATCCGTCATCTAATTTGGATCATGTCCCGAGTCATAGATTTTAGT
>JACYFI010001974.1:0-14488 GCA_020975735.1 Ophiocordyceps xuefengensis | reverse complement strand
TAGCGTAGGCAAGTGCCATAATCAAATTACGATAAAACAGATCAACAGATAATAAGCAATAAATATATATAATTATTTTTTTTAGCAAGAAGGGCTATAAAATGTGGAACCCATTCTCCTACTGTTCTCTGCCTTTTTAAGATAGTACCTTTAGGTTTTAGCTTTGCTTAGCATGTAGCAAAGGTTAAATATCTACTTATTTCTTTCGGGCAACTAATGACCAGTATAGATGGTTTGCGTCTAGGTTTACAGATAAAGATAATCTTTAGTATACTACCAATTTTCTTTTCCTTCCTTATTTAAAGACTTCCTTGGTTGTAATCTATATTCTTAAAATTCTTAAACTAAAATCTTAATTAAAAACCAAGGCTCGCTTCAATGTAAATTCCTACCAATGGGCGTTTCACAGTAGCTGCTCTGTTTTTGATTTTTATTTTAGAACCCTTTCCCTGGGCGCGATCTGTCAAATTGGGACGGCTGGGTTTGCATGTTTATAATTCTTCAACAGAATAGCCCGGTTTATAAATAATAGCTGCGTCATTTTTTGAAGTTTTAGGAGAAAAAAATAGGGATACAGCGCGTGATAAACGAAAAAAATTTTGTGACTGCATGTTTGTTTTTTTCAGCCACCAACAAATAAGCCCCTTAAAATATCTTTTCGTTTTTATTACGCTGCGGGTGGTGATATGTAAGTAGGTCTTCGTGATTTATTAGACTCGCTGGTCGCTCGTCTCCTTGTTATTATTTGATAGAAAGCACTGCTTAATTATTTTATTGAAGCGCACAAAATAATAAAGAGCTACCGTAAAATACATTATTTAAAATAAATAGAGAAATAGTTTCAATGGGTTAGAACGTTTTCGTACCACACAAGATGTAAAGGTTCGAATCCTTTATTTTTCAATTTTATATAACGTTAAAGAAAGACTGTTTACTATTGTGAATTTTAATTACCTCCTTGATCTAATGGTTATTGTTCTTAAGTGGTACGGGTGGGTGGGTACGCTTTCCTGTTTTGCGCTCGAGCTCTAACTAACTCCTAACCTCTTGAGAAAACTGTCACTTTAAAAGGTTGCAAATATTGAAATAAGCAAAAACAATAAAAAAAAAAATAGATCTTGCCATTCTGGGAGTTGTTTTATCCATTATCGTACCAAAGTAGTAAGCATATAGTTGTAGCTTAGGCTCCCTCAAAGGTAATTAAAGATCGATCGTGAAATACAACGCCTTAAGGACATACGGGTGTGGATAAGTAGTAATATTATAGGGCATCCCACAACTAGTCGTTAATATATATGAGTTATTAGATTCCTTAACTTAATCGGTAAAGAGTATTCTTTTGATTTCCAAGAGGAAATCCAATCAGGTTCGGAATTCGCTGAGGAAATATAAGCCTGCCTAATTTGATGCGCTGCCGTAAGCTTATTCCCTGAAACCTGTTCCAAAGGAATATAGGAATATGGTTATAGTGGCGTGGCTATTGATACTCCTTTGTAGGCTTAAGCATTCGATTGGGTTATTTTTTTGCGTGTGGCGACAAGCTAGGAAGTAAGGGATGAAGCAAGGGATTGGATTAGAAGTAGTAAAAGGAAAAAGAAATATAGAGGGAGGCGGGAACCAACCAAAGCAGGAATTGAAATTAATAAAGGAATATATAAGAAGCTTTCATTAAGGACAGGCCTTTAAAGATGTACGATGCAAGAGAATTGACCGAGTGGTTTAAGGTGGGTAAGTTTAATATTATTATCTAGTTGTTTAACCCATCGTTCCGAATCGGATATTCTCTGTAAGGCTGTATAATGGGCAGTTGGGCTTTTATACCTTTGCTACCAGCTTATTTCATCGCCCCCTTTAAGCAATCCTGTAACGCTGTTGGTAGCAGTAAAAACATTAAATAGAGTGTAGTTTAATTATGGTAAAAATAGGAAGTTCTACCTTCTGAATTCCTTGGTTCAAATCCCAGGGTACTTCTCTGAGTTAATATGACAGGATAGATGTAATTACACTTATAAACCCTATTTGTTAACCGTTATATCTAAATTAAATGTTTGCTTGACCCTCTTCTCCAAGAGATCGGGATTGGCTAACCATAACCCCTTGTAGGCTAACCACATTTAAGCCACCCTGTTAGGGTTCTGCAAGCAAAGGATCAGGATTAGAAAATTTGTTCAAGAAATTGGAAGCAGGCTGGTAATCCTAATCGTCAAGGTGGCTGGCTGGTTAACTAGAAAAATTAATAAAGAAGGCTAGACTTGGATGCTTTTATCCCTTGCTACCTGCTGCTTAAGTAAGAGGAGTGTTACAATAAGTTACTTTGTTTCACTATACAAGCCGTTATCAGGCAGAGGAGAGGCACACATAATTTTTCCTGAATCGAAAGGATCAGCACGCACTCATATCTCGAAGAAGTCGGGGGGGGGGGGATGATACAGGCCGAGGGAAACCGTACGAGCTCCAGAAGTATTGACACAATGCAGCCGCACAAAATTGGAAGAATAAAGTTATTTAATGAAAATTTTTCATAGTCTAACGCTACCTTGCTTTTATTTCTTTCAGGTCCACAAACCACCTATCTCGATAAAGGGGCTGCTTTGCCGCTCCGGTAGGGTACTGGAACAAACTAGCTAATAGTGTATCTTTTTGTGACCTGAAGCCACGATATTATCATACCTTTTAGTATTTTGAAGGGATACCTTTAGTTTTGCACAATTTCGTATTAATAATTACGGGTCGAAGGTTTTTGATTTCTATTAATAGATTACATATTTTACTTGAAAGTATTTAGTTATATTTTATTAGTATTAGTGGTTTATAAATTGCCTAACAACTAATAGGATGTCAAGAATCCACAACGGGTTACTTGGCTGAGTGGTCAAGCCCTTTCCTTTGGGGAAGGGTTATCCCGTGTGTTTGGATTCACGTAACCCGAAAAATATCGATACCTTTACTTTAGGAACTATGTAGAAATAACAGTTAAACAAAATGATAGTATAAGGTGAATTAACCTGTAATTATAGTATATAAAGAAGCTAGTTATGGGAATTTTATGCCAGTAATCAAAGGAGAACTATTATAATCATAGCGCAATAAAACTCCAATATTTAAACACGCTCTGGGTGAAAGGGCGATTGAATAACTGGGGGTAAATAACCCCTTATTTCTTACTGACCTAAAGCTTCTTTTATTACTTGAAGTTATTTGAAAGAATTGTAAACTATTATTTAACTATAAACTAATTATGGAAAAATTGTCTTGCTGGGTTCCCAGCCAGTGGCAACAAATTTTCAACTTTGCAATTCAAAGGGGAGCTGGCTGATGTCTCCGAATTGTTGCTTATCTATTTATAAAGGCGCAAAAGTAAAACTGTGGGGAATACGACAATATATCGGGTAAAGTTCTTATAAGAGTTACTACGCTCCTAGTGCGAAAATCTAAATCTCTAACGAAGGACATTTTGAATATCTTAGTAACTTAGAAAATAAATCATAAAGCTATTCTTATGTAAAAACGCGAGTGAAAAATAGAGTAGCCTATACGAGTAGAAACGTACAAAAAACTGTTATATAATGGGGAAACCCTTCTCAAAAGGGCTAATATGATACTGAGCGGATAGCTTAAAATACCATGAGGGAACCTAAACAAAAAGTAGTAGTTTTATGAAGCAGTTGTAAAAAGAAACGTACCTTTTGGCATAGTGGGTCACAAGTTAACGTGTAGAATGCGAGTCATCTGCGTACAGTTAAACCGGGGCGGCTTTAAGAAACTACGAACAGTGTCTAAGGTTAGACCCGGAAGCAGGTTATTTTTACCATAAAGTTCAAGGGATTATAAAAGTTCGAAACGGGCGTTGTAGCAAGAAAACTCCGAATGAACTGGTGGTAGGGTGTAAGTGAAAGACAACATGAACCTGTGGAATTGAGTGGTTAAAAAATAAAGTGTAAGAAATCTTTAACAATAGCCATATGATAGAAAGAACTTTCCTGCAAATAACCCATCAATTTGACGGGAAAACCCTAAAGCACTAGACCAACAAAATGGGTTAACCTTATTTGTGGGCACAGGTAATGACTCGTGGTAAAGGTAAAACATAGTATTTGATAATCCGTAAGTATAATGGGCGGGATCCGCAAGCCATAACATCCTATGAAGGGTTGTGAGTTCATCGACTAATGTTGGTGTGGCTTATAATTATAATTGGCTAGTTTACGCTTGCAAGCTAAAAGTCCAAGTAATTATAGGCTTAAGATAATAGTCAATCCTTAATTCGGAAAGATAAGAATAATAAATCGAAGATTAAGCTCAAAGGTTCTTTGTATTAGGTTTAAGAGAAGTATAAATAGGTAATTAAAATTATTAAAAAAAAAGCTAGGCTTATGCATCGCATATTTTAATACCTCTCGAACCGATAAGGTAGGATAACTGGCAGGCAATTGAGAAAGAGGTAACCTTTGGGTTACACATTTTATGTAATTAGCCATAATAGGCCTTAAATAAAAGTAATTAGTTATTTAAATGTGTATTACAGAATATATTAAGGCGCAAGCTCATAAGTGAAAGAAAAAAGGTTATTACACTACCAGGTATGAACACCCCGGTAAAATCTCATATAAAAATAGTTATGCTTGATAATAAAATTAAATATTGAATGATGGGGCTCGCCCTATCCCCTCTGATAGAAATAAAGGTGCATATATTGGACTGGATTAATAATATTAAATTAATAAAATTTACAACCCCCGGAGGGGTATCTGGTAGCTCTATAAATAACTAATAGATTGTTTATAAATTTTAAGTGTAACATTTAAAATATTACCGTAAAACAACCTTTCCAGCGGCGTGAAGCTCGTCTTTTACAATATGGTATAGTAAATTTACTTTAATTTGGATATCTAGACATATAATATGGATCAAAGAACACAGTTATAAAAAAGAGAACAAACTATCTATGACTTTTTAAAAAACCACAAATATAGACGTACTTAGAAAAGCAATCTTTTCTAGGGCTATAAACAACAGCAAGAAACTTTAAAGTTTTTTAAGAAGGGCGTATACTTTAAGAGGGCAGGCTAGAAATCACATGTATCTAGTGCAGCAACACGGACAAGAATATTAGCCAAAGTCTTAGAGTGATAAAATATCTACTAAGCTGAAAAAGGTAATAAAACCTTCCGAAAAAACACCGCGCAAAGACTACTTTAAATCAGGCTATTAAGCCCTTATTAGGTGTGTAAAGGGTCGATGTAATGTATAACTGAGATTAGGAAAAAGTATCTTTTATAATTTAACAGCAGCCCAAGCTAAAACACAGAGGATTTTACTAGCCAGCAGTTAGCTAAAGCTGAAAAGTGCAAGATTAATAAAATCATAATTTTCTATTTATTAAGGCAGAAGTTAACTTATTTATTATTGCCTAAAACGGATAAAGAAAAGTATAATCTAGGGTATTACTTTATTCTTTGGGAGAAGGACTTAGCTTTACCAGAGGCTTTGGCTATCTTATATATGTCTATATACATATAAGGAAATTTTCGGTAAAAAGAAGAGATTGTTTTCTGCGAACCTATAATAGGCAGGCAATTTAAGTAAAATATCTTAGCGGTACTATTTAATCTCAGACAGAATGTGTAAAACGTTTTAGTTTTGTAAAAATTGGGATCATTAAATTTTTACCATGAGTATTGTTAGTCAGAAATGGGCAAAGTAATATACATGATTTATCAGACATTGACATTGATAAAGGATGAAGTACAGCCCTTTGTGTAAAGTGAACCTTTGCGTAAACACTCAAATTGCGGGGAACGTCCATAAACAATCGATAAACCCAAAGTAGGTAGTAAATACTCTTATTGGCCAGGAATGACTGGGTAGTAAAATCATGGGGATTGATATAACAATGGGGGGTATCCGCAGCCCAAGCACCCCTTTTAAAGGTGTGCAGTTCATGACTAATGTGGATGGCTTATATTATAGCTTATAATAAAATTATTTATGCTTAAGAATATAGCAGCCTACCCTTTCGTAAAGAATGCAATGGCATGATTATATAATAATCTAATTCTTTCTCATTAATTTAGTTTAACGTTAAAATAATTTACGTATTACAAAAAACACAAAAATTATTGAGAAATATATTTAACAATCAGATATCATTCAATAAATACCTATAAAAGGTTATAAGGTAATGAAATTTGTGCTGCTGGGAGCACCCATGCACGAAAATTCAATATTACTTAGATTCATCAAACAATAAATCAGGTATCTATACAATGAATAAATAACGTCAATGGTAATTAGGTTTGTAGTATAGGGTTTAAATATTGCTAAAAAGAGTAGGTGGTAATAAAGGGAAAGTGGGCGATTCGCCGAAAAAAGAAATCCTGTACCTTATTCATGCTGCCCTTGAAGTTATAATAAAACATGGCCCCATACTATCTTTTTAACCTTACAAATTAAGTATTGCAAGCAAGCAAAAACTATTTACAGAGACCAGCATTAGTTGGATAAATTAAACCTGAATATAAATATTTACAAAAAACGCCTTATTATTTATTAAGGGAGCTCGCTGCCTAAACTATTTGTGATGGAAACATGTTAAGTTTGAAATCACAATCTATTTCGGAAAGGAGATAAAAGAATATTATCATTCAAGTACCATTTAGGATAAAGCAGATTAGTCCAGGAAGTTAAATATAAGATAGCTTTTAGCTACCACTACTCATAGAAAAACAAATCCTCTAGCCTGCAGAAGCTTTAGCCAAATATATAGAGCTAAAAAACTGCAGAGCGTAGAAGGTAAGGTCAGTTAGGACTTGTAAATACTTGAGCTACAACATTAGATTTTTCTACTTGAATAACAGCTGGTGGAATATTTAGTAATAAACAACACAGTGTAAGAATAGAGGGAAGATAGCTAAAGAAACTCTTAATCCGTATTTCAGAGTTAGAATAAACATTATAACTATTTTAAATTTATATTTTTTTTATAGAATTCCGGGGGAGCTTACGGAAGTTAGGCCGTTCAAAAATGACCCGTTGGGTCAAAATGACGATAAGTTTCACCCTAAAGTATTTATACTATTTAGGGATAAAATTCTGTTGATAAGAAAGATTATCCCGTGCTATGTCAAAAGGGAAACAGCCCGAACAAGATGTTTTAGGGTTCCAAATTATTAGTTAAGTTAATTAAGGAAAGGTTTTTATTTAAAGAGTCGACAAGGAAATAAGGTTAGACAGCCGCCTTATTTTATGACCTCTACAGGCGCTTTTGTTAAGCTTATCAAAAAGCAGACAAATTTAAACGGGATCTAAACAAATACCGGAAACCTTGTACCATGAACGTTTTTCATAAAGAGTGTACTTAATAGACACAATTACAAATCGGAAGGCGGAATTGTGTTACAGACACTATGACCTAGATTGTCATGTCTGTAAATAAAGATTTTTGTAATTAGCTATATTAAAAACCATTTTAATGAAAAAAGTTTATTAATAAACCAATTAAATATAGTATTCTGCTTCCAACAGTTAATAGTATTGTACTAAACAGTTAATAATAGTATTGGTGCTAACAGTATATAGTATTAACAATCAAATAATATTTAGGATCTTTTATAATAGGATTAATACTTTCAACAGGGTTTAATAGTATTGTTGCTTCTACAGTTCCTTACGTATATAATAGATTTAATAAGATTGGTTCTATAACCAATAATTTTAATTCACAGACCCTTGCATTGCTGTGTAGCCTGTCTAGCCTAAAAATGTATTTTTTAAGTAGTCAGTTTAAATATCGTTAATGTATTTTAAATACCAAATTTGCCTAGTTTAAATAGTATTAGACATATACTTAGAATGTTAGTGAATAGGGGCGTTTGCGCGTAGGCAGAACGTTGAGTATAGTATGGATTTTATTTTTTTTAATAGAATTTTCAATTAAATTCAACCCCAGTGAGATGGTGACATTGAGTAACTAAAGGAAATTTTTTCCGCCTAAGCTTATGGGATATATTAAGCTAGCGGCTCTAAAATTTATGATATCTAAGATTTAAACGATGAGAAAATCTTTGTTTAACTAAAGGAACCACATTTAGTATAAAATGGTGCTGAAAAATATAATTATTTGAATCTAATAACAAAATATTATTTGTTATCTAAAGAAACAAAAAGGAACAAAACGTAGCCTAGAACTTCGAAAAAAAGTAAGCCTGTAGAGAATTACAAAAGGCGTAAAATGAGCTAAACAAATCAAACGGAAATATGGGTTAGCCCCCCGACAGTGTGAACTAAGAACCCAAACTTCCGGGGACACCGTAAAGTCCTTAGATACCAAATACTATTGACGAAATCTTGAAGCGGAGTAGCTAATACTGATGTTATTGGGTAACAAGTTTAGGATGCTTTTCTAGTAATACGAATGGGTATCCGCGGAGCCTAAATCATTAGTAGATGAAAAAATGCTGTAAAAAGTAGCAAACGAGTAGATGGTATTCAATATTTTTGAAATATTGTAAGTTGGTACTCTGGCCACCCAGGGGGAACTGGAGATTTGATATTGTATTACGATAAATTAAAGATAATATTACTTTTTAACATAGAAATTATTTGGTCACAATTTGGGTTTCTCTAGTTTTGAATTAAATCGATAAAGCAATTACATAATAACAATTCGGATTCTAATTTATTATCGGCGATTTATCTTTTTTTTTTTTATAAAAAATGACGAGCAAAAGGATGCCTTTCCATATAATCTTATCAATGTAAAAAATTTCAAACTTAATATATAGGTATAGCGTAAGGGGCTGTTTATTCAAATTTACGTCTTTACATAAAAAACGGATAAAAATCTTCTTTAGACAGAATAAGGAAATTTTTAGATGTTGGCGACAGTAGGACGTATGGGAGTGATGGCGCAGTAGTTTATGAAAGCGTATTCTTCTACTTACGATGAACTAGAGATATATTTAAACATTAAAGAACTTTATCTTTAATACATGGAAGTTGTGTACGATTTTTCAGGTTTGTTTAACAACGGTCGTGTAACGAGTTAATGATTAAATAAGCAGCATCTTACTACAGAGGATTAGCTAAAATTGTCAAATTAAGCTTCTATGAATTTCGGAACCTATGCCGTAAAGCAATTGAATCTTTTATTTCCTCTTAAAAATAGAACCGGTTGGAAATCTTGGTAAAAAGAGATTTTGCTATTTCAATCTTACAGAGTAGTAGGTTATGTAGAAGGCGAAGTGAATGTTTTTTGTAAAAATATATATAAAAAGAAAGATCCAATTTAATTAGTGAAAGGAGTAAACACTAGTGTTTATAAATCATCCCAGGATAAAAAGGGAATTATTCTCTATTAAAAGCTTTAAAAACATGTATTAAAGCAGGTAAGGTTGTTAAAAATTTCCAACAGGCTAAAAGGTTCTGCATTTATAGATTACAGGGTCTTGCCCTCGGATATACAAAATATTTATGCCCTTTTTCTACAACTTATCTTACCAGGGAGCAAAGAAAAAATGACGTTAATGGAGGCTCCGCACGTACAAAATTTGCCGTAATTCATGAATTTCTAAAAGTATCATCTTTAATAAGGATGGTTGGTTATAGGCAAAATTCGTTCCCTATTAATAACCGGAGAATTGAATTCATAACCGTTTATTATTTTTTAATATTTACAATTTAGGTAACCACATTTAGGCGAATCTTCAAAGGATTAACAAATTGTGCCGCGAAAGGACTTGGGCAAATTTCGACTACCCGTAACTTCGGGTTAGGAGGGCTCTTATTCTTGATTAATATGAAGTAAAAGGAACAAGGCATAAAAGTATGTGTTACGCCTGTGTATTAAAAAAACGCACCTTTTGCTGAAAATAAAAAATTTAAACGTATAGAAAGTGTGAATGCTGCCCCGGCGCCCGCTTTGGTTAACAGAGAGTAATTAATAAATAACTGTATTTATTTGAGGCGAACGAAAATCCCCCGCGTTAAAGGCGGGCCCTTAACTGTGAGGGTCCAAAGGAGCGAATGCATTGGCCAGTTAATGCGGTCTTGCCGTAATTTGGTGTAGAACGATACAACAGTCTGTCTGTACTGATTGACAACTCAGTGAAAATTAGGAATAGCTGGTCAGTAAGCTTACCTCTAGTCAGACGAGGAGACCTATATGCAGGCATTACGTCACTTTATTTATGGTATTGCGAGGAATTTTAAGATTAAAGGTATAATTAGACAATGTACCTATGAGAATCTTTTTTTAATCTTCCATATGGAATGATTGGTTTAGGGGATTTATAAAGTGTTATAATTAATACTGGTTTACTGGGAGTCATTTTTTTTGATTACGTGCTATTTTTAGGCAAGCTATGCATGAAGCGAAAAACAAACGAGATTTTGTAATTATAAGAAAAACAATATCCATTTTAATAGAAGATCACCTAATTCAGTTTACTATTTTTTAATAAGTTAAGTTGAGCCTTCTGGTAAGGGAAGCTATCGATCAGGGCAGAAGTTTAAGGGGCGACAGACCCTGGTGAATGGGATGTAAAACAGGTGTGTCTAATAATTTATAATTATTTTGTTTGCTATTTTTTTTAGTAGTCTAAACTATTTTTTAATCAATATAAATTATTTATAATTTGCTGGGGGGCAATGCTGCTTCTTTTTCCCCTCAATGGTAACAATAATTATGCAGCCCTTATACACGGAAATATACTTAAGTTTATTTAGGTAGGATTTTACCTATGTAGAAATTTTAGGAGATAAAATTCGAAATGTATGTAAATCTTCAGGGCTGCCGCTTTATATGCTCAAGCTTATAAGTTTTCTAATTAATTTTAGAGCTAATTTTTTTTATTTGCTTGTTACACCAGCCAAGCCTCGCTGTGAAGAAAGCAATAATTATTGGTTTTAATATCTAAAAGCTCACGGCAATACTCCTTGCCTACTTGTTGATTCTCTCAAATCTTACAGTTGGTAAGGCAAGGGGATATGGAATCTACAAGTTGCAATAAGGGCATAGATCTTGGATTAGTGAAAAGCTACGCTAGGGCATAGTTGTGCCTTTAATATTTTTATTGTTATTTATTTTTGTCTTGCTGCGCTTTTCTGGGTTAGGCTGCTGTAGTTTTTAATAATCCCCTATGCCCTACAAAAACCACGCTAACTTTCTGCTTAACCTTTGATCCTTTGGCTCGTAAAGGCTATAGGGTGGTAAGGGAATATGGTTACACATGGTTTTTACATCAGCAGGATGCTTCGCAGCAAATTAGACAGTAGTGCCAAGGACTAAGATAAAATATGCTAAAACTCATTATGTTTTTGAATTAAATGTTTAAGTGTTAAGCGAAACTAGCGCCTTCAAAGCAAGAAATAAAATTATTAAATACTGTACTTCGGGTAAATTCAAGAGTTACTTAAAAATAAGTTATAACTGAAAGCCGAAGTTTACTATTCTAACCCTAATAATTTAAATAAATCCGTTCAACGAGCTATATAAGGTTAAGTTATTATTTAATAAAACAATTAACCTTTTAACTAACCCAACCCAAACTATTTGAATTATATTATTTAAAAGAAAAAAATAATAATTCACCCTTTCTTTGTGGCTGCGGTCTTCGCATATCCAAAAACCTCAGGATCAAGGTTTCAAGATATCAGCTAAGCTAAAAGCTATCTTATGGGATATGCTATATTAATTTAAGAGAGAGACTTCCACACCACAAAACAATCATTGAGAATATTTTACACCAGTAACTCGAATATTATTCCTAAGACAGTTGCTTTATAGAAAAAAAAACGGGGGAAACTGGAAAAATAAAAATATTTACCTCTTTTGTCTAAAGAATGGAAAAAAACCATTTGTTTATGTGTTCATAATAAAAAAAATAATTTAAAAAAATATACTGTGTAAATAATATGAATGTAAATAAAATATTTAAAGTTATTTTATTTAAATTCAAAAAAAAATAAAAATAGGTTAGCCTCTTAAAAATTTATACTACTTAAAAAAGGAAACGAAATTTTTTTTAAGAAAGGAATAGTATGTGAGTAAGCGGAAAAATTAGACATACTAAAATATAAGCAATAAATTATTTTATTATACTCATAATAGAGAAACCTAAATAATTAAAATAAAATTTGCAAAAAAAAAAAAAAAGGTTATCAAATGCAAATAAAACGTTTTTTATTTTATTATAAAGAAAATGTTTGCTTCCTGAATAACGTAAAGCCTCAGGGCCTGCGAAGCAGCAGGTACGTAATTATACGAAAAAATTCCATAATTTAGTCTAAAAAAAAGAAATTCGATTGCTAATCTACTTTTTTTTTCACTGTCGTCAATACCTAAGAAAATCTTTCTAAATTCTATAAAATTAAAGATAATCTTTAATCAATTTTAATAGAATTTCCATCAATATTTAATCTGAAAAAAAATAGAAAGTATTTATTAGTGTGAGCTTAATATGAAAGACATATTTGGCAATATGAAGATAAAAATGACTATTGGCTATTCTCTAATAAAGTATAAACTTTAATAAACAAGACTTTTTTTTACCTATTTTCTAAGTAAGATATTAATAAAATAATAGAAAAATTTAGAATATAATATAATAAATTTGAAATCTATTGGCATTTTAATACAGGATCTTTTTGACTAAGGCTTTAAGCCTTTTAAGAAATAAAAAGAAAAAACAACAGATTTCTCTATTTGCTAAGAAAATGCTTGTTTATATATAAAATTAGAGCTTATTACCTGTTAAAATACTATAAAAAACTAGCTTAAGCATAAGGGTACAAGCGGAAAGCACAGGATAGAACGTCTACCACCTCACAAACTGCAAAACATTAATTATTTTTTTACAGGCCCCCGCACAATCATTAAAAATTTAAAATTAATTTCTATTTAAATAAATACTGCTGGCTCCTGTGGTGAATAAAGTACCCTTTATGCCCTACGGAAATAAGGATAAAATTTTGCGTGGGTCTCAGAATAATTCTTTTTTTTCTGGGGGCCTGCTTATGCCTCGGAAACAAAGGTTGAAGATATTAACTGGCCAACCGCCAAATATGTAGGTGAAATTGTGTCTAAATAATAAAGCTAAATTCCATAAACAGTTCCAAGTTCTATAGGTTTAATATAAATATGAGATGACATAAATTAGAAATAAAGGTGATTGTAAATCTAAACGTTTAGACAGACTGCCTTTCTGTATATTCATTAGAAAAGCTGAAAAGGAAGGATTGCAAGAAATGTAGATTCATCATTCAAAACGGTCTTACTAGTTCAAGTTTTCATTTATAGGAAATTCTAATTTCAAATCGAGATGCCTATCAATATATAACTCAAAACGTACGTATGGAACTTTCTGCTTAAAAAGGGTTGGATTTCAGGTGGTAAGATCTGATAGTACAATGGCTTCCTTCACAAATTAAACTACAGTTGCTCCACACTTTGATCTTTTAGACACAGCTATTAGCTGGTTTATTGAATGCCGTGTTTGAGATGTTTTTGTAATAGAAAAAGAATAAAAGCTTTTTAGATGGATTAAATCCTTTGCAAAACACAGACTTGCCAGCCTTTCGCGCTTGGTACACATAAAAAAATGTAAAGTAATATTAAGAAAAAAATAAAATAAACATGATATAAAGTAGGAGTTCTAGTAATGATATCTGATAGTGGCTGACAAGTTTGAAAATCACCCAGTTTTTTAGCATTGGTTAGGTAATAGATATTTGTAATATCCCTTTTTGAGGCACGCCACCAAAATATTGAGGGAAGACTATTAAACTTTTGTGCGCTAAAGCTAAGCCATCATATATCTGAAAAAATAAAGAACCATTTACACCCTGTTAAGCGGAATAGAATATTAGTAAGTATTAAGAGCCAAAATTAAATTGAGGTCTAAACTAACGAATCTAAAAAAATGGCTTTCCTGATATTAACTTTCTGGGATATACCTCCTAATAATACCATAAAGAAATACCCAGATCTCAAGGGATTAGCAGGTGTGATACTTCTTCGGAGTGTTTTTTGTGCTTTTATTTTTCCTATGCCTTGCAAGGCCTTTGACTAGAAAAAATGCAAGGTATTAAAAATCGAAAATCTAAACTTAGGTATACAAGTGCAATTAGTTTTTTCGCATTACCAAACAGAGTCGAGATAGGGCCCAATGGATGTTTGTATCTTACTTAATATTGTGGAATTCTAAGGAAAAAATAAGTCCGAATTTTCTGGGTTAGAGTTTGGTTGTGAACAATAACTTGTGCGCATGTAATGAGAAATTTCTTCCCGGTTTTTTTCCACACCAATAAGAATTAATAGGTATAAAATTCACAAGGAATGTTGAAGAATGATGTAAAGTTACTGATTAATGGAGAATAAAAAGCCATCTTAACTGCATCCACTGATTATTAAGTGATCCTTCTCGGGCTATATTAAATATTATATGGGGGCATACTTTCGTTAGCAATATGCCAAGAATTTAGAGGAAGC
>JACYFI010001972.1:0-18713 GCA_020975735.1 Ophiocordyceps xuefengensis | reverse complement strand
CATCTTTATCGGCATAGTACCTTTAAAGTACAATGAGTCCTTAATAGCCATTAAAATTAGATAGCTCAAAGTGAACAAGGTTATTATTTTTAGAGCTCTACCTTTGCGCTAATATGTAAAACAATTTGAAACGGGCCCGGCCAAAGGCTTTAATAAATTTAATTAACTCCAAGCTTGGATTTTTTTGAATGTATTTAAGGTTTTACTGGCGACGCCAAAGATTACTTGTTTGGTAGTTAAAACAAGGAATACTTTTTAGCCTTTATATTTTAATTAGAGGCTGTGGTGGTAAAACATAGACAATTCATGCACACATAACGAGGAGATATCTGTATTAGTTTTATTATGCGCAAGCTTTGATCTATAATAGGAAAGGTAATTATCTATAAGTCTTCTGGTAATTTTTTCTAATATAACTTCAAACTTAAGCCCTGCCTTGCGCTTTCCAGGCCTGGAGGTGGTGGCGGATTTTAATTATTCCTGTTACATGCACCACCTTACACAGTCACTCCCCTGTTTGGCTTACGCAAGGGAGTCAGTAAGTAAAAAACCCAAAAAGGCGAAAATTATCTTTTATTATCTACAATTTGTGCGCCCTTTATTGTCCTATGCCTGGAAAGACTTAACTAGGAAAATGTGCAAAAATATCTTTATGAACAAACATTTTTAATTTTTTAGGTATTTTTTGTGCCGGCAACTTCGTTCAACACGCCATGATAAACAATTAGAGTATGATGGTTTCAATACACCGCCTACAAAAAGTAAATTGAGCCTTTATAATTAACTTACATAAATTTTAAACCCTTTCGAGAAGCTAGCAAATTAAAGATTGATTAACTTTAAAACAAATAATATGAATAATTATAAAATAGTTTTTGTAACTTTTTGGTCCTCTCTAGTTCAGCCTAAGTCGCAAAGGGATAAAAATCGCTAAAGCACCCTCAATAAATACAAAGAAGGTATACTAATTGGTAATAGTAACTGCCTCATAAAGTAAAAATAAGTGTTCCGATACACTTTAGCCCACTAGCCCTTTATGCGGAATTTGATTTAATAATAGTTTAAGTCTAAGTGCTGAAATGTAGACCAGATGTTTTGCCTAAAGCCAACCTGGGGTAGTTACCCAGAGTGGTTCTAGTCACTCCTTAGATAAGTATTTAATTACTATTATTTTAATGCTCCTTGCAATTATTTTTCTGCCCAAGCCTGTGTAAGGCATAAAATAAAGTAAAGCACAAAAAAATGGAAAAGCGCGAGGCTCCTATGAGTTTTAAATCAGTTTATTCTGATATCTAAATAAAATAAATAAGATTAAAATTAATAAGGTGTGGTATTGGACCAATATGAAGATCTTTAAATTAATTTATTACTGAAGATTACATTGAATGTATATTACAATCAGTGGGCTAAACACGCTTCTAAATATAATTTTCAGAGGCTGGCATATTATTCTTTACAAGAATAATAAAAGGCGGCAGCCCACCAATGTAAAATCTTTAGATTAATTGGTTAGGAAAAATATTAATATACTAAAGAATACGCACTTTTCTGTCAGAACGCATCCAAACAATTTCGTGTTTGAATAATTCTCATATTTCCCATGTTTGGCTTGCTGATAACAAAAGAAGTAGGTTTGGCCGACTATAAGGGTAGCGGTTATTATGTAAAACTGAGAATTATATACAGACTATTTAGGTATGTAATTAGATGAGGATACGTCTTTGTGTTTTTTACAACCTGATTCAAATTTCCTGTATCTTAAATAAGCCCGTGAGCTCAAATTGTTCCGAGCAGAGGCACTGGAAATTGCTTTGTTGTAAGTTCAAGTCCTTACCGTGGGCAGTGAAGGGACCCTTATGTAGTAATGGTGAATTACATATGCCTTTTAATTCATGACATTGTGGTTCGATCCCCTGCAAGTTCCTAAATAAAATTAATTTGGCAAACGAACTCTAAAATTTTTTAGCCTCGCATCCCTTTTAGAATCCTTATAGTAATATAACAAGGAAAAGGTTTATCAAAGGGTGAAAAAAAACAGTTTACTATGCGGTGTAAATGTTGGACGTTGGAATCATCCCCGTTTTTCATTAGAAGATATGTTGCTTACTTTTATTTATTATATATCTATAGTAAAACGAAAAATTTTTAATCTTTTAGTAGCTCCCGTAAGCTCTTTCTTTATGGAGCACGGTAAAAGTCGAAACCAGCCTGCCAAGTTTCTTTTTCTTCACCTTATAAACTTAAGTAAGGGTTAATTGTGTATATTTCTTCTTAGAGCATACTTTTAATTTTTTTCTGAGGTCTGCCGACGGAAGTGTGCGCCAAAAAAGTAAAGTAAGCCAAAGAAGTATAAAAAGCCATTTATAGCTTTACAGTTGGTGTTTTTAAGGGCTAAAGCTATTGCAAACAGAAAAAAAATTGCTAAAAAATTGATTAAATAATAAATTTACCCATCTCTTAGCGGGTGTGGGGTTAACTTGGCAAAAAAACGTCGTAAACTTGCTTTTTGCTGTTCTACGGTTCGATTCTGACCATGCTACCATTAGTATACAATTTAAATAAAATAGTGCATGTCGTGTATGGTTACCACAACCACAACAGCCTTAAAATAATCATGGCAAAATTTAATTAAGGTGCAAAGAGGAGCTTGCTATTATTTAAATAAATATAACTAATTATAGTGAGTGTGTGAACAACGTAACGCCTTAGCGCAACAGCTAGCTTAAATAAGTTAGAAATCAAATCATATACAAAGAGGTTTTTATATGATTATATTTGTAATTTACAGTCAAGGTGTCTTGATGTATAAATGTTAAAGTGGTTTATACTTGGAGTTAAGTGTTAATTATGTTTTAATAAGATTATCATAATGGTATAAAAATATATAGAATTAAAGCCAAGCGGCTTTGTAGCCAAACTGGGTAGTAGGTTAAGGTAGACCTTACTGGTTTCCACTCCAGCACTGTGTCAGTTCAAAATCGCGTACCCCGGTAATCAACATACTTTATTTTAATAAATAAGGAAAAATATATAAAAAATTTATTTACAATAACATATGGTTAATGATTTGGATAGGATTACAGTTTTATAGGGGGAGTGTAATGTGACGGCTCTATTTTTTCCATATTAAAAAAATTGATGATGACAATAATGAGGAAACTCTGAATATTCAGGCGCAACTCTAATAAATTTCGATATTATTTTTTTTAATTACTAATGAATAATAATTCAAACCCAACAAACTTACCACATTTGGCTACAAGGGCGCAAAGCTGTATAAAAAACAGTTATAAAATTGAAACTTAATGAGGTGCAGTAGCAATTTTCTCTGTTTACATGGAGAACTAGATACGGGTTTTAATATATTTTCTAATATCGTAGAATGATTCATATTTCGTATATTAAGCTAATTTAAAATATAACAACCCTGAAATAGTAACCATATTTATTGAAATAGGTGGTTGGTTTTGTAAAGAATTTTTAGAGAAAATAAACAAAGGCTGACCTCCTGAAGACATAAAAAGATACTTTTGGTATATTCACTAAGGAAAGGTAATTATTCACCACCATTTAACATTGTTACGCATTATTCCAGTGATAGTCTAATTGTAAGTACATGTAAGAGGAAAGAGCTAAATGGTAAGCGTCCTATACATTTTCAGACTTCTTCTTCTACCAGTATTGATTCCTATTTAAATGGAATAGGTAAAAAGTTTAATAAATCAAAACTCTTTATAAAAGTAAAGATTGCTGATCTACATTAAGGCGTAAAGCTTAATTATACATATAGATATGCTGAAATGGGAGACAGCATTGTTTTTAGGTGTAAATTGATTTAAATATCGTTTGGTTCCAAGTCAATTCATCTATAAATGGGAATTTGCTTCTTTTTATTACGAAAGTTTTATGAAAAGTAAAAGAAGAGCTTTGTATATTATGTTTCTGTGTATACCAAGAATAATAAAGCGCCAACAACAAAAGGTTTTTTATGACTATTGTAGCTTGCCCTGATACTCATTGATAAATGGGACTTGCAGGGGTATTTTCAGTGGCGATGCGTTGGTTGTTTTCTTTTTTTTTGTGTTTATCTATAAGCTAATGCTATAAAAAACAGCAAGGCGGCAATGGCACGCACCTAAAGTTGTGATACAGGTTTTTGGTCTACTTAAATTTAAAGGAATTTTATAACTTCAAACATCAAATGAGAAGTCATAAAACGGATAAAAAAGTCTAACATTTAAAATCTGGTTGATATCCTCTTCAGAAAAGCCATAGTTTTAGCGATATCCTGACCTTAAAGATATCTTACTATTCCCTTATTCCCCTTATCAAAAAATATTCCAATTAAAGGGGATGCATACCTTCGTGAGCAAGCCTTTTTGTTTTTGTAAAGTTTTTTATTTTATTGTAAAAACTCCCATCATCTAATTTTTGTATGCATACTTCTAATTTTTTCTTCGTGCTGCGAATATTGCCGCCTACAAAAAAATAACAGCCTACATGTGGACATATGTTATAAAATTTGGTTTTTAATAGCGGCATAGGCAATTAGCTAGCGCTAGCGCACACACTAAATATTTATAGTTTCGTCATAGAAAAGTTCAATAAAAATAACTAATTATCTCGTTGTCTAATTCTAGGGGTAAAGACATAAATTTTTGGTTGTTTTAGGTATTGGGGTCGATTCACCTCGAGACATAACTTTTTGGGTGCTTGTAGCGAAGGCTACGTCCTGATTTAGAACTAGGTTTCAGACACTTTCTATTAAATAATCAGGTAGATGTTTGTTCTAATCACTTTAAATAAACGAGGTAGTGTCTCATTATTTAGAATGTAAAAGGTAAAAAATATGGGGGCTTTGCGCCGTAAATAAAATACGGTGCTAACTACTTAAAACGTAGAAAGTAAAAATCTAAAAATGTATTTATAATAAAAAAGCAAAATTGCCTTGCCAGGGGCGAGACCCCCCTGCACAATAAGGAAGAATATTATATAAATAATGAGCTAGCTTGCATATCAGAAGGATTTAGGCAAGCTAAAGCCTGCCTAAAACTATTAAAGCACTTATTAATAGATAGCTAATCACATTTGGGCTACACATAAAGCGCAAATTTTAATTTAAAATTTAAAGATCGTAAATTCGCCCAGAAGCTTTAATTAAATCTCAAAAAAGCAAAGGTAAGTTCTTCTATCTCTTCGGAGCATTGCCTGAGCAATAAAATTAACGATTTATTAGCAACAGGCTTTTTGACTGTATTAGTAAATAGAATAATATTAACGATACCCCTAAATGCAGCGAGAGAATAAGAAATGTTGAACACCTCAGTTTAATATATTGTAAGAATTAATGAGGAATATTACTTAGTTTAAGAGCTTTCGCCTTACTTTTCTAGCTGGCTGGTTTGTCACAGTAGCCCTTATTTTTTTCAGCTTCTTACAGCAGTAGTTAGCCATAGCCACCCTTGATTCTCTTCTGGTTGAAAACATGCACAATAAGAATTAATTTAGAAAAACAAAGTATTAAATATACTTGATTATATTTTTAGTAAAAGATTAGATAATACTAAATCATGGAATTATATGGGTGTTGAGCTAATATAATTTTTTAGATTATAAGTAATTGTACTCAACAGGTAAGTAGCATACTACTTGTGGTTAGTTGGTCCTAGTTCGAACCCAGGTTTTTACCTTTATGTACTTTTTATAAAATACTAATATTAAAATTATGAATTCAGTAATTTAAATTTATAGAATTAAATCCCAAAATAAGTTTACTGGAATCGTCTTTGTTTTAATTATATGAAAAGCACAGTGGTAATGGTATGGTTTGAAAAAGGTTGTTTTTTCCTATAAGGTTTTAGTAAAACAGATCAACCCTATTGTTAGGATGGAATGTTAAGCACTGTTTTTCATTTAGCAGAGAATTCAGATGTGGGCTTTCACAAATAAATCTTTATTGAACGTAGTTATATTTAATACTAAATGATGTATTTTACAACAAAGTCCAAAACGTAAAGATATAATTAAGGTTGTTGGTTGGTGTAACCATCAGCACACATTTTAGGTTATCGCTTATTGAGTAGAAAAACACAAAATCATTTTCTCTTGCTTGCTTACTGGCCTGGCTGGCTAGGCTGGCTGGCTGGCGATAGCAGGCAGTAGAATTTTTTTTTCTTGCCGTATGTCCCCCTGTAAGCGGGTTAAAACACACATGGAAAAGGTGAATTAACAATTCTCGAGCTTTAGCCTTGCTAGTCCCTTGCTAGCCTAAAGAACTTCGTTTAAAATAAAAAGGGCTTAAACCCTAAAATTATTTTCCTGTTTATCTCACGTTAAAAAGACCCTAAAATTTACACTAATTGCAGGACATAAAGAGATATCACGTTTCGCTGGTTTTCAAATTTTGACCCCTTCAATCCAACAGAGTGGGAACAGAAGGTAAGGTTACTGTTTTATGTAAATATACTAAGAACAAGAAATACAAATTAGTGGTAGGTAACATTCAAGGAGATAACACAGCCTTAAGGTGTATTTATTCAACCTTATTTATATGTTGTTTTGGGGCTAGGCCGGTTTATTTCATGTTTAACAAGACACGTAAATAGCAAGCTAATTAAATAAGAATTAAAAATTTAAATTCAAAGGATACGCCCATTTTTTGGTTGTCAGCAACTAACGCTTGCATATAAGATGAAATATGCTCAAGCTCGGTGTATTATTACCTATAGATATACTTGTTTCTTCAAGCGAGCCCGGTCCATAATATAAAATTATATTTTTTTTATGTATGACTCTATTATAAATCAGCCCTACATTTTCCAAAGCTTTGGGAGTTTAAAAGGGTAAAAACTTGGTAATCTCATAACCGTTGGTAGATAAGAAGTTCGATTCTCTTCATCAGGGCTCAACCCCTTGACTGAGTTAGGTGATTATATAATATTTTTATAAGAGACGCATTACAAGACCCTTTACCTTTCAACACACATAGCTATCAGATATGAATACATGACAATAATATATAGTAATTTCTCATTTAAATGATCTTAGCTATGAAAATTTAGATAGCTGTGAACGTTCTAATTGAATGTGTTCCTTCCTTTATAGCAGCACTCTTCAAATTTTACTAGTGTTGACCTTTTCCTGGATTATTTATTCAGGTTTTCAAATCTTAAGGGTTTGAACTATTTTTTTTGAAAGCTATTACAATAATATCCTTATGCTTATCTCTATTTGCCCTTTCTAACGCCGTAATCAAGACGCTGATATATGTATTCTTTATTTAAATAGAATAGCTAAATTCATTATAATTATTGTACTAGAGCATTGATTATCCTCTTTTCTGTAATTTACTAGGGTGTAGGTTAGATGGGGGTTAATTTTATAATTTACCAAACAGTCACAAATATTTCAATATACGTTTTAATATTTTAATAGTTGTTAATATTGACTTTAAACTGGTTTTTTACCCTAGAATAATGGTTTGAGTATCTGAACTTATCAATCTCAAATACTTGTTATTTTACAAATTGTTTTTATTTATAATACAAAAATTTAATTAATATAAATTGGGATCAACATCTAAAAATAAATAGAATCCCTTTAATATATTTATTTGTAATAACAGGATCCAATAAATGTGTCTATAAAATATTAGGTTTTCTATATTGGTCAAAGACTCTTGGATTTGCCAATTATGGCATTTATGATATGTATCTAAGTACTATATAATTTGAAATTCAAAATTTATCCAACTACAGGGGGGTTAAAATTACTCTTTTATTTGGGGTGGCATATTCAGTTCTGGCCTTTATAGTGCGCCTTGTGCTAATTATTTTGATGAGTCTAAACGTAATAGTTATATCCATACATAACTCCACAGCAAACAGAGTTGTAGATTAAGGGGAAGCCCGGACATCTTTAACTAGGACATCGCTGTCAAAAGGTTGGGGACGGGAGAATCTGATAAGTCAGTGACCCACGGGACCGGCCGTCCGTATGAGTAAAGCTAAACTGACGGAACCTATATTTACCAGGTATCTCTACAACGGGGGTCATATCTAGTAAAGAAAGGTATTGTGGCATGGGGTATGATTGGTAATGAAAGAATCGTACAATGGACAACACTACACAGGGTACAAAATAATTACATATAACGTAAAAGGGGTGGTGGGACTCTAAGACGGACTTACGAAAAATAATAATGGAAACTTACGGGATTACCACAAGTCCACTAAAAGGACTGCGTCAAAGAGGAGTCATAGGACCATTAATGGGAAGGAACGCTCCAGGATTTAGCATCTTAGTACGACCACCCTATCGCTGGGAAGTTCCAGTACCAGTTTCCAACTGACTGGTTTGGTAGACTACAGAAGATTTATGAAACTTTTTTAGAAATGACAAATTTGTGTGAAAGATAAATTATTACAGATTTTTATATGATAAAAGAATGCTATTATACGCAGGCTGTATCGAAAAATTCAAAAGTAACCAGGCAACAGACTCCGAGTTATAATACCTCCTACGTGGAAGGATTGGCCAGAAAGAAGTTATAGTGAATTTTATCAATAGCTTGAAAGAATAGGTACTTTTCCTATTCCACCCCGGAAGAAGAATAATATAATACCCAAAAAGCTAACGGACGGTAAACGACCATTGACTATAGCCCTCGCTAAGGACAAAACTAGTAACAGGGAATGTATAAGATAAATGATTCATTAGAACGATATTTATGAACCAAACGTTCAACGAGCACGCTGGTTTAGACCTAACAGGCAGGTGCCCACCGCCAATTAAAGAATGGTTAGACCAGAAATTCGTCATGGCCTAATGATTTATAGGAAGGAGACATTATAAATGTATGCCGAAAATAAGAATCCAACAACAGATGGATGTCTTGACGAAAGAATTAAAAGAACCCAGATTTTGGTTTTAAATTCAGTAAGCGTGAAAGCGGGTTAATGGAATTCATACTCTCTCTCACTCCCGTGCAGGAACAGCTTTTAGGTCAGAATAACTAAGCCCATAATTAGCAAAATTATCTTTCCTCGGTAAACTCGACGTTTTTTTCGGTGGAACTAAAAAGAAAGAGTTCGAGGTGGGAAATCAAAGCCCACTATTAAAGCCCCAAAATCTATAATGCTTGTCCGGTGTAAATAAGGGAAAAGAGGCCAAAACTCTTGAGGGGGAAATTCAATTTTACATAAGTTTTTAACGACAATGCGTCGTAAACTAGATATCGAACCCTAGAATTAAGAAGATGGAATATCTTTACGGTATATGTCAGATGACTGAATTATGAGGTGTTTAGAGGGATAATAAGGAAGCCTGTGTCTAATCTGTCTATGGTCTAAAGATTAAGGGGTTCTTCAAGGACGCAGTTAGGGTTAGAATCTTCGAAGCTAAACAAAATAACCAACGCTTAACACAGGAAGACGCTGAAATTCCGATCGGTAAGAGTCAAAAGCAGTAAAATCATTGACGCTTACTCTAGAAGAGAAATTGTGTTTGACAGAAATATAAAAAAATATGAGACTTTCTACCCCGGATTTAGACAGTTCACAAAAAAATTGATAAGCAATGTTTTTAAAAAAAGGCTAGACCATACCCAAAATTATCTGGAATCAACGAAATCTAATAGATGGCTATTAATTTCTACCCTTATACACATTCAGTCTATAGAGGTATAATACATACTATCGTTTCCGCAGATAGATTTTAAAGACTATCAGCGAAGTAACACTATATACTGAAAGAATCTTGGTGCAAACTTCTTAGGGCCAATCAAAGGCTGGAACTCAAAGGCTTAAAGTAATATTTTGGCAAGCGATTAGGTTAAAAATACATCTGAAAACGGGCAAGAATAAGCCATGGGATGTCGTAAGACTAAGTCTAGTGAATTAAAACACTGCCGTCTTTCAATCATAAAAGGTGGATGGTATATATTTAAATTCAATGCCCGAGTAACTATCCAAGCCATCTTTGGAAGGTATTTACTTGGTGTTCTCATGGTGACTTCTCGACTACGAGATGGAGATGCATCACGTTCGTATGATTGACTAGGACCCTTAATCCTAAACATAGCTAACAACGTAGATAAAAATTAGGCTTCGGAAAGAATCTAAGTCCAATAATCACCATTATGGTAGAGAGTGCCCAACATGAACATCTATCCTTAAAAACATCTCACAACGAAATAAAAAAAAAAAACATCTAAGGCCAAATCTTGTAGACCGTATGATGGGAAACCTACGTACGGTTCGGGAAAGGGGCGTGATTTCGGTAATAGAGTTACTTTTCCAGTCATTTAATTAAGGGCCACAGTCGTTTCTTATATTGCGCCCTAGATTCAGGAGTAACTTAGTCTTAGACTATTTATTATTATAACTAGTATATGTGAATAAAGCTATACGATTTATGATATAAAACCTACTAATGAATAAAATATCCTCTTGAGTTATATTTACTAATAGGATTTTTATTAAGAGGTAAGTGAAGCACCATTCAATTTTTGATCCTCCTGAAAAAAAAGGACTTGGTCAATCCCTTATCAACAAACGTTGGGAGTAAATTATCAATTCGGGGATGACCTAAAAGTTTCTGGACAAGTCCCTATATATGCGAAAGATAAATTATTGAGGGTGGTGCGAACTAATTACTCAGTATAGTAATAGCCAGAAGAGAGTAAAAACGAAATGGGGCCCAAGTCGCGGGATTCTAAGTCAGTAATACATTCGACCAAGAGTATTATGTAAAAGTGCCAACGAGTGAAATGGTAGTATGATGTGGTATTTTCAATTTAACCGCGTTTAGGAATATACTCGTACTGGGTTAAAAGAAGTTATAAGTTAAAATCCCCCTTTAACCAAATTATCAAGCACAACTTTATTCTACTGTGTTCTACACCTTGGACAAATACGCCACTACCTTTATACCCCTGATTTGATAATCAGGAATTCCTCTGGAATGCAGAAGGGATCTTTCTTTGTTTTAATTCGTACATCCACCAAAAAACTAGTAAGGTTTGAGGCAATTCGGAGGGTTTAATTTTCACAATTAATCTTCATCTAGAACCGAGAATATTTTAAAAAACTTATTAAAAAGCTATTTGGAGCAGGAAGAATTAGGTAAAAGAAAGGAAAATGGGTGTCTGTGGTTTTACAAATAGTTCTTTTAAAATCAAATTAATCTAACAAAAGTAATACCCTCATTTGAAAATACTCCTTCTAAAACCTAGTAAATATTCTGATATTTTTTATTTAAAAAGTGTCGTTAACGAGGCACACGAGGGGAAACATTAAGAGCTGAGGGTTTTGCGAAAAAATAATAATTATTAAGGCTTCTTTAAATAAAGGAGTTACTCCTTGAGTCTCTTAGAGGGCTTTTCCTGATACTGGTTGCTTTAGGCAAGACCAAATTATTTACCCCTTAGTTTCAACTAGACCCTAATGGGTAGCTGGGGGTTTTTACAAGTGTTCAATGGTTGTGTTAAAATTAGTACTAGAGAATCTAAATTACATGAAAGCAGGAGCTCGTGTAATATTCAAATTATTTTTGTAGTAACTCACATTTAAGAGAGAAATTACTATTGAAAAGCTTTAGTAGTTTTCTTTGGGATTGGTCAAAACTTTATTCGTATAAAAGATAATACTGGAGTTTAGATGTCAAATCATTCAAAATAATGATGAAAAGTGATTTTTTTACCAATTTTTCAATAAATAATTACCCTGTCTTGCCTGTTTAAATCTGGGATTTTGGAAGATGAGCTAAAGTAAGCAAAAATGGGTACAAGACAAAAAAATTCATTTAACTAACAAGGTTTCTGATAGAATTCGCAAATGTAAGAACACGAATGAATAAAGGTAGATATCTAAATAACTACCTTCTTGATGAGATAATATGATTAGTATAAGTTAGAGTATTTTCTTTAATTAGGACGAAAAATTTAACCGACAATCATAGAACGTTTAGATGATATCCTAACTATAGGTACAATCTGTAGCTTTTATGCGTAAAATTTCTATATTTGTATTTTTATTGTTGCAATTTATGTTTATTTACAGGCGTCAGGGGTCTCAATGGCAATGAAATGAGTTGGAACTGCAATTATTATTCTGAGTTCATCTAATTCTCCTTAAGATAAATGGGACAGTTTAATAGGTTTAACTCCAATTAGAATTAAAAAGATTTTTTAGCTTATAGTACCAATAAGCATGTTAGGTTTATTATTTATTAGCTTTAGTAATGCTGGATGAGTCACTCAGAGCATTTATATTTTTTTTCTAACGACATAAACAATTAGTAATTTTAAATACATTTTTCATACTATCGCACAGGTTCTCTTTATCATTCGCTATACTAGTGAATATAAAGAACATGAAGAATTAAGGATAAAACCTATTCTCCTATGACAATTAGTAAATCATTAAAAGGTATTTTTATATTTAATCTGTTTTAGCTTTTATATTTCATGTATTACCTATTTTTTCAAATTTGAGAAGGTTGTACCTCCTTTTTAATAAGATTCTTTGGGGTAAACAAATGTGTGATTAAGTGCAGTTATAGAGAAGGGTTTAATATTCTTCTCTTTCTAAATGGCCTTATTCGTAGTGTTAGTGCTTGTACTATTAATATAGTAAAAGAAATGTTTTTTCGAAGCTTACCGGGCCTATAAAAGTACACAACTTTATTAGAAAATTTTAGTATTTAAAAGGTGCTGTACCTAATAAAAGACAGGTAATGTAGGTCGGCTATTAGATAAATCAAATTTCTTGCTTGGGCGCACCGTCACGCACAAAAATTTAAGTTTTAAATATAATAATATGCTAATACGAGTCCTAGATCTATTTTGTTATATTCCTGATAAACATACAAATCCATTAATTTTTTATTTATTAATAAAGAATGGCTTAGCTGGGTACCATTTTGGTCCAATTCTTTTTAATGGTAAATTGAGTAATATGACTTTTTTTTTAATGGTTGTGTCATATTAAACAATATTATTTTTCACGCTCTTAGTCTTTTATTATTAGCACCACCATAACCCTTCCCAAGACCAGAAAATACCTAATTTATTCGAGTTTGGATTTCATAGTTTTTGGTGCCAAAATTGAACTCAAATTTGTGTCTAAAATTCTTTATTTTTTTGCTTTTTAGTATACTTTTATTAGATTTGAAAATTCTGGTAATTTTACCCTTTTGGTCTTAGTCGGGTTATGGGAGAACTGGGATATATGGTTTTAATAAATAGTAACGTATATATTTATAGGTAATTCGTGACTGCAGGATTGTATTTGAATTTTTCAGGTTAAAAAATGCATTAAAAATGATAGTAGACCAAATCTTTTAATATTAGTATAAATCAAAATAAAATTTGTCAAATATCTTAACAGAATAAGTAAACTATAGATGCTTTTCTTCCCCAACAACAAACTAAATAAGCTATGCCCTAATAAGGCACAATCATTTTTCAGCCGCTCAAAAAAATTGCTAAAACCTCCAATTTTAGGCTTGAGGCAGGCATTACCTCGTCACGTACCGCTTTTCTAAATAAAAAATAAGACTTTTTTAGGCAAAGGTTAGGTAAGAGACTTCATGATTCAGAGAGATTAATTTAAAAAAGGCGTTTCCCGTGTTTACAATCTCAAATATAATAGGTGCCCAAGGTTGGAACAGGGTGGTGGTATTAGGAACAGGGAAGTTGGAATTATGGAGTATATTTGGGTGTTAATAATAGGGTAGCCTAGAACCCATCATTTAAAAAACCAATTATTTCTCTTCTTCCAATATCTTAGGTTTGCTTCTCGAAGAACTGGCGGTTTATTCGCTTTATGTGTGAATTATTTTGAAACTATACCGTAGCTTAAATTTTGTTTGGTTATAAGGGTGAACTGTTTATAAGCTAGGTATGTGTTAAGGGAGGAGGGTAGTATGTTTATACCTAAAAAAACCAAATCTATTTGGTTAGGAATTCTAAATATTTTTACCCAAACTATGAAAAAATTTATTAAATACATTTATATACTTAACCGCGCCTAGCGCTTAGGTTTGTATTTCCTAAGTTAGCGCTACTCCACAAATGAAAGGATTAGGGTTGAGGTTACATTGATAAACATCATGTATTATTTAGCGTTAATCTTAATTTAGTGTGGATGAATACTTAATTCTTTATAAAAAACTTCAGGATTGCACCTATATGAACCAGTTAATTTTTAAACCCAATGTACAAAAGTGCCTATCAAAAATGTGTTGTAAGAATTTGGTGAACACAATTAAATCTCAGTAGTTTATAACGTATTTATCGTACTTTCGGCAGTTTAAATAACCCTGTTAATAAAATAACCCCACGTAAAAAGTGTAATCATAGAGCTTTTGAACGCTAAAAGAGATTAATCTTAAAAGGACAGAAAAATAATCAGGGATTATATATGTTACTATAAAAATTAAAAATGTATTATTAGGGATCTGTCTAAAACCATTCTAAAAAGATTCTTCCAAAAATTTGTTAATCGTAGTTTTATATAACAACTAAGTAGGTCTTTTATAATTGAAAGAGCCATTAATTAAATATGGGTTTCCTAATTTTTTTCTGTTACAATATTAAGATACTTGTGAAATTTCTGATCTGTTTGCTAGAGAACAAAACATACTTTGGAGTAGATAAAATCCTGAATATAACATACTAAAAGTAAGCCTGGAAAAGGTTCACCTTGATCATAAACACATCCGAACAGAATCTAAAGCGAAGAATTAAGTAGTCTTTAAAACGGAATATTGTAAAAGGAGAAAAATACACCCATATTCGTTCAGTACTCCTAAAGAAAACCTAAAATATTAGAGAGTTAAGCGAAAGTAAAAGATATAACCCCTTCTAAAATTTTGGAAAACTCCATAATGAATTCAGGATTGAGTTAGTTGAGGAAAAAAGCTTGGGTAGAATCAATTTGAAGAAAACCCTAAGTTAAAAATGAGTGCAGTAAGAGTTATTCCCGATTACAACAATATGGAAAAAAGTGTTCATCTGAAGGATTTAAATTGTAGGTTAGATTTGTTTCCAAAGCTAGAAAAGCTGGTAATTTTTAGAATATAGTGAAAAGTACTATTATAAGATATAAAAAACTCAGGGGAATAGCTTCAAAGAGAAATTTAAATTTTCAGGTTCAAATATTTTAGCTTACAATAACTATGATAAAAAACTGTCAGTATATGCTGAGTGGAAACTTCTAACCTTAAGTTCCTTACATAGCGAAAATCTAATTGCATGTAGACAATGACAAATCAAGCAGCGATATATAAATTCTCCTAGAGACCGTACACGTGAAAAAACCTTATTAAAAGGAGTATAAATTAGTCTAATTTATGTAGGAAAACTACAATCAATTACTATTAACTTTTAATCGAGGTTATAATTTGAAACATATAAACCTGCAGTTACGATTTAATACTTATTATAGCCGTTCCAGTCTTTTATAAATTATTTAATTTAAATGATTAAAATAAATGATCCTCAATGACAGTTTTAAGGACAGGAAAGGATCCCAATGGTTATGAAGTTACCACTATACCTGATATTATAGACTCTAATGAAGACTTTATAGAATCTGATTCATATAATAGTACCAGAATCTGATTTAGAACAAGGAAGGATTAGGAATGTTTAGAAGTAGATAACAGAGTTATATACACTGAGTTAACACATTTTAGATTTGTTATAAACATCAATGGGTGTATAAATTACTTTTGGCTTCGGCCCTTCATTTTATGGTTAAAATGTGATGCATACCTTGGTAGGACTAAATCCAAGTTCCAGGTTTTTTTAATATATAGAGAGAAGGAGCATTTTAGGTCAGTTCAGTTTCAGAACAAATGTGGAATAATTATACGGTTCCTATGCTATATGATTATATGAAATTCTGTAAATCATAGAACAAAAATTTGTTTCAATGATAACATATGCTTTAACTTATATAATTCGATTTATTAATTTTTTTGCTGGCTTGGGGTCATGTATATATTTAATTTTTTCCTAGAATCCCGGGGGCGGGGGGGGGGGGTTTAGGGTCAGAAGTCTACAGCCCAAGCCCTAGTGGCAAGCCACATATGAAAGGAGGGTATTCAGGTTTTAAAAGTAAAACATGATGCTACGGACATCGATAGGACTTTAGTTCAAATCCACCAATGCCCCTTGTCATTAATGACTAAAATAATAAGTATATATGTATTACTGGTAACATAAGAATAATTGATATTATATAAAATTAAAAATGAGTTTCAACTTATTCTTTTTCTTTATATTAGGAATCTTAGGATCGTATTTATATAGAAAAAAAATAATATTAATGGATATTTCTTCATAGAAATAATCTATTATCTTATAACATTCCTTAATATATTGGTTAAGTTCTATTAACTTTTACGATATTATAAGGGACTAAACCGGTTCGCCAATCTAACATTTATAGTAGTGCCGGAGCAGAATCCTAGCTATTGGCTTAGCAATTTCTAGTTTGCTTGTTATAGACTCGAAGAGGAAGTATGTGGCCTATAGAAATTAAATAACTGATTTAAGTATAATTGTGTTATCCATTACTGAGCGTGGTATATTTTCCGGCTTTTTTTTGTGGTAGAAAGTTGGTGGTGTCCAGGAGTCTCTTATTAAGTTTGTCTATTATAATTTCAAACAACAAATATTAAGCGCTATTATTGGGGATTTTTTTAGGTGAGGTTTAATATAATAATTCCAGTATCTATATACTATTTAGATGGATTACTAGTTAATCCTTTTTAAATATGGCGTATGAAAATTTTTTTCGATTTTGAGTAGTTTAACAGGTATCTATGTTATACTCTGTACTTATTAATAAGTTCATTAGTTTGCTCATCCTATTCTATCAGGAATTATTAAGCCCCATGACTCCTCGAGGACACCCTCAGGGGAAAAGGTGTCGTATGTGGGAATAAACTGTCAACTCGGGGATATCCTAAAAGCTATAAGGTAACCCCAAGCACTAAATTGAAAAAATCTAGTTGGTGCCTGAAGTAATTACACAGGGTACGGTGACAGCCTTAAGATGTGTATGAAACGAAATGGGACCAATCGCGGATCTAAGTCAACCAGTACTCAACATATTTGCGGTAAAAGAGCAAAGAGTAGACGCAGTTGAATTCATTAACCCAGAATATTCGTTTAATAGGTGTACCTATAGGGGTTCAAGAAAACAGGAATTTTAACTCGGATTCAATCTAAGCAAGACAAGGTTGAAACTCCTATGTCAAATCCCATCTAACAAGTTCGATTTAAAGAAAATATTACCTATAATTCTACAGATGTAAAACCCTAGAGTCTGATCTGGTTTAAAGACGGTGACGACGGTTCATTTAGTATAATAGTAGATGAAATACAAACAGTAAATTAGGTTTGGACGTGTTCCACATTGAAAATTCAATTAGGTCTCATACAAAAGGATCTTAAACCTTTCTATATCTATTAACAAACAGACATAGGTGGTGTCGGGATTCATATACATAATGGCTCTACAACCGAGAAGATAGTAACTATTCAAATTAGGATTTTCATAGAAGATTTAAATAAACTCTATTATTTATTATCAAGAATATCCCGTTCATTAACTGTCAAAAAGCGACGGATTTATTATTGTTTATACAAGCGGTAAAAGATTCTAATAATAAAAGCTCATCTTACTGCGAAGGTTTAACAATAGTAAACAATAAAAGCATCAATGAATTTAGGTTTTTATCTGACACGTTAAAATCAGAGTTTGCAGGGTAAATATTCTGTTGAACGACCTGTAATTAAATTCTGATATTTGTAATTTTAGACCCAGATTGAATTTCAGGAGTGTGTTCAGTGCAAGAAGGGACACTCTTTGAGTTCGTATGCCATCCACCCAATCAGGTAAATTAGGTTATCGAGGTAACATCTTGAGATTTAGAATACTCCAACATTAGTAGAGATCCGTAGATTAATGGCGAAATAGTTGAATATTTGCGATCAAAAGGTAAGATAATACAAATACGGAGGTAAACTTCTTGCAAATTAGTTTCAAACAATATTGACTTTGCCTGATCTTACCAAATTAATGTTCATTTTTTAAAAAAAACCCTATTATAGTTAAAACTTTCATGTTATTCTTGATTGATTGAAAATCCCAACAATTTAATGATTAATTCGTGCTCATCTTACCGGTAGAAGGTAATAAATTCAATTAGAAAACGATAAAATCTGGTATGAATATGGTAGAAGTTTTAAGATAAATATACCATTGTTAGTATCTGAAACACCCACCAAAATAAATCAACTTGGTGAGATAAAATTGATATTTTAAAAACGCATAAATCAAAGCATCGTTGGTAGTATTATGGCATATGTTTAAACTTTTAGCTGATTATTACTAGTACTGGAAATAATACCTCTGTGATGTTTATAGGTGGAAGGTGGGGGGTTTGTTCTACCTTTTAGTTAGGTTTTTGATTACTAGAATTGGAGCTTATTCAAAGTTCTTTTAGCGGACCATTTTTTAACTAATCGAGTTGTAGATATTGTTTTTTAACAATAGGTGATGCTTGTAAATTATGTGACTTACGGAGCTAATTTATAATGTAATATTCTCAAATAGCTCCTTAGCAGCTAACGAAATATGCTTATATAAATAATAATAGGTTTTATGTGTAATTAATAGAGCCCTGTGGCCTAAAAG
>JACYFI010001951.1:0-11322 GCA_020975735.1 Ophiocordyceps xuefengensis | reverse complement strand
TACCTATCCACAGTCTTTTCACATGGAAATAAGCTCAAAGAAATAGAAAGGGAAAAATAGAAAGTTCAATAACTATAAATAATATCACCCTACAAGTCTAATCCTTTTTGTACAGCGCAAGAGGTAGTTACCTCAATTACGATCATTAAAATATAAAATACCCACGAATACCCTAGGAAAATACTTATTGCTAATTTATGTTACTAAGGTACGTACCAATCTAACATTAAAAAAATTCTAGCTGCTGCAAAGCAGCAGCAGCTGTCTGATTTTTATTCGTGAAAAAATACAAAAATTAACAATTATCTATATTGGTTTTTTAATGACCTAAGAAATAATTTTATGAGGGTGGTCTCAATTATCTCTGTACGTACCCTTTATTGATAGATTATTATGATAAACGTCTTCTAGGTATCTCTTCATATTAAACGTTTAACCTAAATATTTTAAATTCTTGAATTATAAACCCATAAAAATAATTAAAGATGACTTTTCTATCAATTAAGAGGAAATTTAGTTAAAATATTGATGATTATAATGTAAGTGATTTCTGTCCAGAAGCGGCAATAGATACAAATGTTTTTGGCTGGCTCTTTGAAAATTTAGGATAATTTTTTACCTATTAATTCAATTAACTTTGGGAAAATTTGCAATTGTGTCATAGAACATTAGACTCTTTAATTATTTATTTAATTTTGTGCTGTTGGTTGGGCTAAGTGAACATACCATGCACCCTTAGCAAAGCAAAGCTAGGAATAATTATTAATAGAAAATACACTTTGTTTCTTCCTCGAGAATCCATCTCTTGCGCAAGAATTTGGGATAGAAAAATGTCCGTCCGGCGGGACAAGAAATACCCCTAGACGTGGCATTAGAGTCTAAACTTATCTTGTAATCTAATGGAGGCGTAAGCTTTAATAACAGGATTTAGCCCCAATCGCCAAGTTCTATAAGAATTATTAAAGCTTTTAATGTACAATGTATAATCTTTCGGGGTACAAACATTTAACGCTTTGATTAAGTAATATATTATTACTCCCTTCTGCATTTAAATATACTATATCAACATAGACCGCAGCCTGTATTTTTCTTCATATAACTAATACTCGAGAATTAAGAACTTGTGGAATTTTTCATAGCATGGGGTTTATCCAATTTAGAGGCATCGCTTCGCTTAGTCACAAAAAACTATTTTAGTGACAACTTTAGTATAATTGATCTATCCACCCTTCTATTAAGCGGCACGAATAATACCCTAGCTGGGTTAATCTAGCCAGTCAAAGTATATTTTTCTTGGTGGAAATTTATGGACACTCATTTAAGAGACACTTTCAGTAATTAAAAATTAAATGAATATACTTGGAGCTCTATATTTTTCATATGCGTTACCTAAGTTGTAGCATTAAAATATATTATCGCTATATTTGTTGGAACGTATATTTAATTAATATTTTAATTAACGATTAAATCCTTTTACCCATGGTCTGCTGAAACCTGACAATATTTATCCGCTCCAGTATTCTCTGCGATCTGCCCTTAAAAGCATTTTCACAATTTGGCTTAAACTTTAAAAACGGCACAAGATATAAGTACCCCTTCTGGAGAGATATCCTCTAAATCCTAATTCTTAGATGCAATTATAGTAACTTAAAGTCTAATATAGAACAAAGTACATAACCTATGTATAAAAAGATGCATAGATTAAAAGCAGGCATTATTGTTTAAAGGATATAAATAGATATGCTCGTTATAGAACTGGCCCAAGGGAAGGTGAAACCTAAATGAAAAGGATATCTTAAAAATTACCTTCGGACAAATATTCACTTAATATAAAAATAAAAATACATAGTTTTGAGTCATGAAATTCTTCCCTTGGTTTAAAAAGCCTCTAAAGATTGAATCGACATCTAAAAAAACGGTTATTAACCAGTAACGCGTTTACGTTAAAGCTATGAAGCTTGTTATTTGCCTCAAATTAATCATTATTATTAAAACTTTATGTTTACCTTTTACGTTTGCATAAAGGAAAAAAATACAACGAAAGCATGCGGTGTGCTTTATGCTTATTTTCGTATGCCTTGCAGCTTAGGCCTTATAAACATTTTTATTCCATCTATTATATGCATAGCTACGCTTCTGTACAGCACCCCCTGAAAAAGGACATGGCAACGCTGTCTAGTCACACCAAGAGTTATTTAAGCGAAGCAAAGGGCTTAAAATGCTAAACGCCTCATATTTTTATTTTTAAGCTAATATAGGGTGGTTCACCAGTGCTGAAACAAGGAAGATAATCCGAGCTTATTGCTCGCCTAAACAATAGGAGTAAGACTGGCGCTATTTTACACAATCATGGCGAAGCTCCTAATCTTTCAGTTAAAGGTAAATAAGGGTTTACCAAAAATACAAAGTAGTGTATAAGATTCTAGTAGGAAACTATTTATTATGTTTTTTTAGAAGCAGGCTCTCTTAAGCCTTGCCTAAGCAAGAAAAAATAACCAGCAAGCAAAAAAAAACTACAGTTTGTTACTTTTGTTTAACCTTAGAAGTGTTAAGTAGTCTAGCATTGAGCTTTTTGGGCTGTTGGTACGGGTTAACATACATAACATAGATGCGACTCCTCTAAAAACATGCCTGCTTACATATTTATATGTTGTTTTTAAGGCTCATTATCCTAGCTTGGTGCAGCTCAAAAGACCTAAAGAAAAATATACTAACAACTGAAAGAAGTTAGCAATAAAAAAGCTATCCTTAAATCTGAATTTAATTCTTTAATTATCATTTTAGACTGAAGCGAAAAAAAGGTGACTCGAACACCTAAAATCTAAAAGATCCATATTAGCAAAGGTGTACCTTACCTATTAACAAATTTTCCTTAGTTAAAATTAGTCTCTGCTGCGAGCGCCAAAACGCAAGCAGGTACACTCTTATATTATAAAGTTATTTGAGCCTGCTTATATTGTAAACCCAAGGGTTATGGATATGGCGGTCCACGCTAAAAAAATTAATATCGAGGTTGCTGATCCTTAAGGGCTATCATTGTGTTATTGCTCAGCCTATAACAAAATTCAAAAACCTATTACAAAAGTTCATTTCTATTCTTTGTGTGTTGGTTCTTTTGCCCTTATTCCCCCCCACCAAACAGCCGGCTTTGCAGATCTTGAAGTGGAAAACGTTCCTTTTCCTATATTACGCTTGTCCTGAAAAAGCTATAAAAATAGCAAGCATGTGCGCCGCTACCTAAGAAAGCTTATATTTTTAAATATATATATTGAAAAGCCGTCTTCGCCATCGCAGGCTGATGCTTGCAGATTTCTTAGACGTTGCCCCCCATAAGCCTATAATTTTAGTACTTAAAAACAAAGCAAAGAATATAGAATAGGAGTCATAAAAGAACCTTAGATAAACTTATTGGAACTTTTAACAATTATCTGACCAAAACTTCATCCTCTCATATTATTTATTAATCTTCGAATACATCGGAGTCGTACGGATATCCCATTATCGTGAAAGGATAACCCCTTTACCCATTAAGTGTACTTATTCTGTAAATCATAATGCAACAAGTGTTAGGAGACAAGGATCGAACTCTTAAAGTCCATAGTCTATCGAGTTTTCGCTCCAACCCTTCTTGCCCATAAAGGAACCCTCCTTTATAAGAGATAAAAATTAACTCCCATAGTTTTATGGTTAATTTAACCCGTGCAACTTCCCACTACACGAACCGTATTTCGACTTAACACTAATTCGAACCGCGCATACGAAGATTCCCAAATTAAATAGGGAAAGCTTTGGGTGATGTTCATAGATACCAATATTCTACAACAACAACCTACACGTTTTTTTTTAATAAATTACTAAGAAAGCAAACTTATTTATGCATAAAGCTCCTTATTCACAATGTGCGGAGTGGTTAGGCACCAATCCGAGGTTCAATTTTGTGACCGTGACATGGGCCCGAACTTCACATTACTAGTAATTCCTTTATTCATGTAGTCGAATTCAGATTACAATCCTTAAAGATAATTTTTATCTCATTTTTTGAAGATTAGGCCTAAATTCACATTTTTGCATCTCTTTGTCTCATGGGCTATCAATATCATGACGTATATTAATTGTACTTATATTTCAGTCACACCCCATAATACTCTTTTTACGGATCTTCAGCTTTAAATATTTTAATTCTTCTTAACACTGAAGGAAGAATAATAGGACCTTTTAACTTTAGACTATTTTCAAGCTGCTTTTACATCAAATCAAAGTTATCTGTAATTTGAATCACTCACTACCTTAGATTGTATTAAAAAAATGGTATAATTACTATCTATATATATTAGAGAATTATTCTACAAATACACAATTTTTAGTACCAGTCCTCACCCTAATATACCACACCGAAAAGGCAACGTAATCACTCCTTTAAGGCTTTATCCTATTATTCTGGTTATTTTGGAATATTTAATTGACTCCAAAACCCTGATTTTTGGACGCAGGAGATTTGCTAATTTAACCATAAAACGAACCTATCAGCCTGATGTAAACCCATAGCAATTCATTGTGAGTCTGGCTATGATATATCTCAGACACTAAGGGGTTACTAGATAACTTTCAATTAATTTCGGGGTTAAGCCTCTTGCTCTTAATTCATCAGATAAACCTCTATTCATAGAGCTTTTATGATTATAATTTTCCATGCAATCCTCTCTATTGGTTAAAATTGTCTTTTATTTCTGATTAAACAACGGCTATTTCTAAATAAAAGGTAGTCCCGCATATATTTTTAATATAACAGGCATATTACTCCGAAATGTGTATAAACTTAAATCGGATAATTGTGTCTATAGATGTTTATAACATATTGAAGACTAACTTCCTACCGTTCCTTTTTATTGAAGTACCCTTCCCATTAAAATAGTTTGAAACATTTAAAAGTTTATCGAAAATCCTTCTTTGGGGTGTAACTAATGCCTATATCTAGCTTCACAATTGTGAACTTTTGAATTTTAATTCTCAAATAAATGGGAACAAGGGATCCCTCTGGCATCAAAAAACCCCTGTTATAAACCAGGGGTGGTGTAGGTTGTATTTCTAAGACTAGATCTACCGCGCAATAGTGGGGAATGTATAACGTGCGATTTAAATTTACTAGATTAATATTTTAGAAAGGGCTTTTGCATTTGATAAATTTCCTCGGATAAAAACCCATAGAGGTTACACTTAAACTAAATTATTTGTGTATAACACCGTTCTAACTCGTTGCTCTTTTACATTAGCAAGTTTAGTTTATGGTTGCGGGCACATTAAACCTGTAATGACTAGATCCGCGATACCTATTTTCTTTCGATCAACTTCTGCTTATTACCATACCTTGGTAATATACTTTCGAGTCCAACTCAAATTACTTTCGTAATGGTTGGTACCAAGAAACCTGTAAAGTTCCACCCGGGAAGTTGATAGTTTATCCCGCGTACTTGAAGACCCCTAGCTCAGACAGCGGAATACCTGGCAACGTCTTAGCCCCAATATAAAAGCCATGATGACTTGGCTTTGTCCCCTTTTCTTTATCACCTATCCGGAATCTAATGCCTTATCGTAGATACCGGAACTTTTACTCTATTACAAATATTTTTTATTATTGAAGCACGCATCCAAAAAATAAAGCCAGGTGATTTCGTTATTACATGGAAACCATAGTATGCCACCATTAACTAAAAATCAGCCGTTGCAAAAGAACTCTGTTAACTACTTATTATGAAAAATGTTGGTAAAGGTTTTCGGGAATTAATCGATTTTAAACAACACATTCAATATGTTGTTCAAAACGTGTCTAGTGGATTTCAGTGTCCTTGCGTTTGCCACATTACTCTTGGAGGTGGAAATGCTTAACTTTCATTTAATACGACCAAAAGAATATTACAGTAATTAATTGTTTACGACGAACTAATTATTTAAATTGTTCATCTAATCTTAGCACTCTCATTTCTGAACAAAGACTAACTTGGGTCTCTAATTCCCGTTTTGTTTCTCTGGGCCTTCTTCCTCAACGTCATTTTTACCTAAAAGGGGTGCCTTCGCCTCTTACCGAGTTCCCTTTGGTTTAAGATTTTCCATCTCCCTCCTAAAGGTGACGTCCCCTCTCATATAAAACTCTAGTCAAATTTAGCTTATATAAGCTATATTACGTCTTAGGTACCTTAAACCCAGTTTAAGATGAAGTAATACTTAGTCCTTCGTATTTCGCGACTGCTGGCACGCTAATAGTCAGCAACACAAATAACATTACTGTCATTATAACTATCATAGACCAAAGCTTGTTCAATTTTAAATATAATCCCATAGAGACCATCTTTCGGACCGATCAAAATCGGACTTGCCACTTTCTCAAAGATGCCAGTTCAGCCCTTAGGCCATTTGACCAAAATCCTTACGCTTTACTATTTTGCAATTGGGTTTTTTTCAACCCATGGTGGGTCGATCGAAAACTTCAGATCGACTACGAGAGATGTTGGCTAGTTAGTCAGCACCTTAACTGCCTACCTACAATCCTGAAGAATATTTATCTCCTTTAAAGCAGGAACTGTACCCCTTTATTTTTTATGAAGGCATTACCTTCTTTCTTCTAAAGGCCGGCAAATTCATCTTTATAACTCACCCTGTACGCCACTTTTTAATTAATACCTTTAGTATGTAGTTAACTAAGTATAGATTCAAAACGATACCGATAGCATGTGTCCCAAGCCAACTTGAAAGCATTCAATCAGAGACCATCCACCAAAACTCAACCATTTTATTTTGATGTACAGTTTTCACAATTGATAAAAACTTTTGTTTTTGTAAATGAATAGTTTCATTTACCATAACTGTAAGTTTCTAAGAATTTGAATATAATAGGAGAGTGAATAAATTTATATAATGTCCTTTTTATTAAATCTTACTAATTAAAAAATTCTCATTTGTTCGCCTATACAACATACTACAGTTCTACTACTCTGGAGGCTAGACTAATGAAATTAATAATGTTTTCATAAGCGGCCTCTAATAAGAGCTGGTAAGCTGCATGGCAAAAATGCAGCAACAACCTCGAACAGGCTATAGCAGCTATGATGCACAGGCCACTAAATTTCTCTACCATCTATTCTAAATTTCTTATGTAATTCCATATAAGGATAAATTTTATTGTTTGATATAAATTTCTCTTTATTACTTTTTACTCCACTCTCACATGATATTGACTTAAGTTCTGAGCAAAGCCTTGCTTCGGTAATGCTTACACACCATAAAAAAAATAACTGCAATGTAATTTTAAATGTTTCTAAGTAGAAATAAGTTTAAGATGTACGTATAAAGTCTATTTATTATTTATTCTTTTTTCTAATCTAAAGAAACTTGATTTTTTTAAAGTTACCTTACCCATTCTACAGCTTTACTTTCAATTTAATGGTCTTAGGCGGTTTTTTACTAAAAATGCTGCCATCCCACCAGAAATCCGGCGTGTTTCAGCGGGCCAGAAATTTTACCCTGTTAAACTCATTATACCTAATAAAGGTAGGGTGTACCCTTTGTACTCACTAGATAAAAATATATCTTCTTCTTATCGTTCAGTAAAGGTATGGTCACCAAATTTTATCAAATAATTTTTATTGGTATATCGTACGTTGTATTCCTCGCTTACTTCTGTTTCTTCTAACCTTTTCCATAAATTTATTTTTCTCATCATCCTTAGATCTCGATTATCCTCAGGACTAAGGGGTACGATATATTTCAAACGCACCTTATAGGATTATTACCCTCCATTACCAACCACCCTTTAAAAAATTGGTTTTATTAGCGATTGAGAGGATTCGTTTAATTTAAGTAAATCATACTATTTTCATAATAATTATAATTGTCATCCTGTTAGGGTAATTCACCTAATAAATGACAAATAAACTCAATCTTACAACTAATTCCGAGAATGTTATCCAAATTCAACTAAAACTTTTCCCTTTTTCACATCCGCTTAATAATATTATCTCAAAAAATAAATGTTTATAAATATAATATAAAATCAACTGAATACTATACTAAAATATACAAGCCCTAGTTTGATTCAAGCCGAAATCTGGTACTAGAGCTATATGACTAAACAATCTGAATAAAAAACAAATTTTTAAATAACTTTCTTAATTTTTAACATAATTTTAGGAAAATAAGCTAAATATAAATTTCATAAATTCTAGTCTTTACTAAATAACTATCAATAGTCCACACAAATTCCTATTGAGAAAACAATAATTAGTGTAGAAAAAAGTAAATGATAAGATGCTAATATTTTATGGGATTTTATACATTTGAAATAATTCCTAGCTTATCCAAAGAAATAAGGAGGTTGTTTAAATAAATTTAAGATAAAACGTCCGGAATAAACATAAAATATTATTAATGTTTTACAAATAAGACATTTTTAAAACTAAAACTCATATTAATAAAAATCAGACATTTCGAAGTAAAAGTCTAAGTTAAGCCCCAATAACGCTCAACTTCCTTTTGTTTTATGAAAATACTCTTTAGCGGACTATAAAAGTAATAAAATCTTGTTTAAAATAAGTACAAGTTATAAACATTTTGTATTAATTTTATTAAGTTGCAAGTTCAATTAATGGAAAGGTCTAGTCCGTCTTTATGTTAGACCTTGTCCAAATACTACAAAAACTTTGAGCTGATTAGGCAATCATCATTTCATAAACCCGAGCAAAAACTATTATAAAAAGTAATGGTATCAAACCTAAATAAAAAAAATCATACCTTGAAGACACTATATTGTAGACCTAAACCACTTAAATTACTCAATAACATGTGGTACCTGCTAACTAGTGTTTAGGCTCCTAAACCTTTAAACCCAAGAGATACAATCTTGCGAAGAAAACTGATGAATTCAATAGTAACCTAATGAAAGGTAAAAGACCCTAAAGGGGGCAACCTGCCGGTACTCAGTAACGAAAAGAAGTTTTAAACCCATGCTTTTTTAGAACCTTTAAATTGTTGCCCCTAAATACTAATTGTAAACAAGTCTAAAGCAAAATGGTTAAAGCAAAATAACCTGTAGGATGCAAACAGTAAGGGCCCATTTTCCCGATTAAATTATTTATTAATTGATAAAATACAAATAAAGTATATATGAAAGGCAAATAAATTGTCCATTTTCCCTACTTTTTTCGGATTTGTAACTGTATATTGGTTATTGTCTACGGATAGATGATTCTTGAGGCATAGATCAATTGTTACTGTACTTAATTATATAGTCTAGGTTTGCAACTAAAGCTTAAATTAATATTATATAAAAGCCCCCCGATTTTCTAAGTAAAATCTTGATATTTTGGTAAAGAAAAATGGTAGTTTACCACTAAAACTTCTAATTTTAATATATATTAACTTTCAAATTGATCTCAAATGGGACTTATTTTTCTGTAAATAATGTAGAAAAACATAAAGCCGAATATATTACCTTCTCTAATCATATACAGGATCTTTAAGTAAAGCTAATAACTTATAGTATTTATACTAGAAAATTATCATTTTATATTTATTATTTTAATAAAACACACGTGATCAGAATATAACGAACTAGTTCTGGTAGTATATATTTAGGAAAAATATGTATAGAACTAATACTATTACAGCAAAATAAGCAAAATAGAATTTCATTCATTAAATAAAAAGTGTAATTGCGGCGATATTATAAAAAAAAATTGGTCATAATCTATTTTTAATTTTTAATCGTAAACAAATTAAAAGCCATAATTACATGCTATATAAGATTGAAACCCATTTTTAGTTTAGTTTATACCCGTTTAGTTTTAATTTAAATTAGTTTATACTAATGGAGGGGGGCAGCTTTGTAGCTTATCGTGGCATTGCAACCCCCCTTGCATATTTAGTTTACCGCAGCAGGTGCAAGATATGCAGGGTGGTAAGACAAGGGCTACCTTAGGTGGAAGGCCTACAGCAGAGCTCTAAATAGGGATAGTTTTGCAGGTGAAAATCGAGCTAGTATCCCATATCCCCTAAGGGGCTGCTGTTGTATTTTACACCAACCAAGCCAACAAGAGAAAAAAAAGAAAAAACCATAAGTATGCTAAATCGCTAGAGAGTTACAGAATTAAATTGTAGTATTCCGGACAAACTAAATCTCTTCGTTACATGAATTAAATCTTCTCTTGGAGTATGAAATAGCTACCTCAAACTCAAAGAAGTGTCTCAGAATTTTTTTTTATCTACTAAAATAAATTAACATGAACTTTGTCGGGCTCAAAAGCCCCTGTCTAAAACCATTGAAAACCCTTTACCCATTTTACTTATTCATAAACTATGGCCATCTAACCTCTAGTTGGTGTAGGCCAAAGTATACATTTGAGGAGCGTGGCCAGCACTTTATTAGAAGCAATAAATTTGTGCGGATCCTCATCATTAAATGAGCTTGCGTCAACCAAAGCCTTTCTACGAATTCACAACTCTGATCCTATATTTTTTTCCTCTTAAATATACGGTGAAGTATAACAAGATCATTATCTTATTTGTTATCATAGTATTATAGGTTAAAAGTGCATAATGATGTGGTAAAATAACTTATTCAGAGTTGTTCTCCCTAGGTGGGTAAAAGTTATTAACTATAGGCTCAGGGTATTATAGAAGTGTTTGGACCTTGAGACTTGGTTTAGATGGTGTGGTGAGATGAAAGAGGAATTACCTGTGTGCGTAGGATTTAGGTAAATTTGTGGTATAACTGGTCAGGATTAATATATTGTGATGAATTAGTCTTGAGGTGAATTTAGATGATTTGTGCATTCATGTACTACCACTTTTTCCATATGGTTATGGATTATAATAAATCCCCTCTTTTGTGTATGCTGTATTTATAAATCCGCCCTTTCACAAAAACCACCCTGTCTCTATGGAATTAATTCCCTCTACACAATTTAGTAAATAGAGGCACGCCACCAAAATAGCCGGAAACACCAGAAGGGTTATCACAATGTCCAAATGGTCAATATGGACATAAACTAAATATTCTAATAAATGAAAACAATCAAGGGTAGCAAATAAAGTAGTAAAAATATAGAAGGAAATGATTTAAGGGGTATAGTATGCTGTCAAATTAAATTCTTCTTTTTGCATTTAAACTTATATGTGTGATTAAAGATTATATTTTGTGGGTTGCTCCCTGTGAATACAAGGAAGGAATATTTCCTTCGTATAGGTATTTTATAAATAACGTATAACCCTAGAGATACTCTAATTGTATTTTACAATTAATGAGGAGATTTATAGACTATAAAGCATATTAAA
>JACYFI010001971.1:0-13028 GCA_020975735.1 Ophiocordyceps xuefengensis | reverse complement strand
GCTTTCCAAGTACATAAATCGTTACATAGAACCTTTTTTAGCCTCAGGCTCTCATTTTTTCTCAGATTTATTTCTATCAGTTCTATCATTTGATCCTTGACAATCTGAATCCTTTTTGTTATTTTACTCCTTTTTACCTTTTTCTTCGTCGTCGCTAACATAGTACATTTTGGATTCATTTTCTTTTTTTGTACTCACCTTACACGTTTGTCTTTTACAACTTCATTACAGTATCTGTAACATTTTTCCTGCTTTCACCCTTTCCTTTGTCTTTTAACATCTCATTAATCGATTCCTTTGATGCAGGCAGAATCAATCTTCTAATCTGTCTTTACCAAATCATTACTGAATCTTTAGCGAACCAGAAGCTTCTAGTCATTGGGGTAGTTGGAACATAAGAGGTTGAGCAGAAGGAGGGTGCCTGAGGTTCCAGCTTGGGCTGATTTGGTACCCGGGTGCAGCTGGTCCCCACTTGAGGCGGACATTCGGCCTCGACCCCCTGCAGATGAGTATTAAAGTTGGTCCGTCTATGAATACTCATTCTTTGCTGGTTCAGGCTTACCTGCTCCTTCCCCTGTCAGCTAGCTTTTCTAAAGGAGATATAAATCCTACCATTCTCATCTTTACACAATTTGGTCTGGACTACTCGCCCCCCGAACTTTACAGATAAAAGTTTAGGGGTCTTTTATTTAACATTTTCTACTTCCTTTTTTCCTTATCATAGCTCCTTGTTCGCCTTGGTCCTAAGATTGCTTAGTATGGGCCGCCCCTTAATCGATAAAAAAGTGTGGGTAGAGAAAAGTTCGTTATATAAGTAACACCTATTGATGAAGTTATACATACACAAGGTTTTGGTTTTTCATTAATTCGAGAACACTTAGCCACTCAATTTTATTTGATTGCACCCTGATAGACCAACACTTTCCTCTACTAGTATAAAACTATAAATTATTGATTTACTATCTAGCACTGATACATAAGTTCTATACGGAATTACTAAATCAAAACACATTGTTGGTGCGAAAGGTATTATATAATGACGAAAACAAAACTTAACAGTAATATTAAAGGGCGTAATCTGTTACGACTCCTTTACTTAAAATTAGAAACTGTTTTTACTTATTGTTTGTCCTAACACTAACTCCCATACCATAAGGCAGCCTATTCATTCTATACTGACCCTTTATCTCAATACCTTTAGTTTGTTTGACCCTACCGATACTAAAACTTATTAAACTATAAATTTATTTATAGAGAAAATTCTTATAAGAAAGTTGGGTTGAAAAAAAACAAAATAATAGTAGCCTAAAACTAAGATAATTGAGAAATTTGATATAGCACTGGGTAAAATATTCGGATATACAATAGCTAAAGCGAAAATAATAATGGTGGAATATTTAAAAGCTAATAATAAAATAAAGGGGGGTACAGCAAACTCTTGTGTCTATTAATATTCATCTATAGTGGTGAATAAAATAGTATCTATATCTGTAAAGAATCCCAGACCTAAACCAATAAAGTCTATCTTTTGTAGTAACGCAAGAAAATATTGAAAATAGAGCTAAGGGAAACTAGAGAGTAATACCTTAAGAATATGTACTAGCCTCATGTGCCATTTTTATAATAATTTTACGCTTCATTAGGATTAGTAAAAAAAAGTGTAAATATATTAAACTTTCAACTAATTATAGGTGTAGTAAATATCGCCCTCCTATTCTGCTATAAAATACACGTATATACATACCTATAAAGCAATCATGACATAGCGATTCTAATATAAATTTCTTTACTATACGAATCCTGGATAAAAGGGAAAGTCCCACTAGACTAGAGACTCTAGCAATTAAATATACTAGTTATAAAGTTAAAAGGTAAGAAATCAAATTAATTCCCAGCCTATATCTTCTTAATCTTGATTATCAACTACAGGCGTGTATTACAGGCCCTGCCGACCAGGAATTAACAATCCTTTGGTAGAAAGCGTGATTTAATTAATTGGAATAATAGGCAATAAATATCACAGAAATCAACCATATAAGCTATAAACCCATCATACTAATTGAACATACGTGAATAAGCAATTTTTTTATTTATATCTTTGTTGACAATATCCCTTACACGAGACTAAACACAGGAGTGTAATTGCTCCTTAATAGATAAAACATAAAAAAGTTAATACAAAGTACAACTGTATTAATTAAAGGAGATGAACGACTTAATTAAAATATACACCGGCCGTGTAACCATTGTGGCACGTGTATTAACGCGGGAAAAACTTGGCGTGAGTGCCTTCCATCGGCCATGGGGTATCCAAATCATGGAGACCTACCCGTGAACTTTTACCAATACTCCATTATAAACATATACCAGTATATTATAACCACAATTTTCGTTAGTGTTAAGGAGTATTGAGAAATAATACATTTATAATTCTAAACTTCCTAAGATCATAATGTTTACAAGCTACCTATTTTAATAAACAATACTCCAACTCTATTAGTTAAAAATGCCGCTACAAGAATTTATTATTCTGCAACTCTAGTAACAAAACTAACTAAAAGGTATGAACAAAGCCCACCCTTCTCACACAAAACATCAAACAGGTAATTATTTCCAGTACTAGATAAACATCTTACAAAGTAAACAAGCTTAAAATAGCTTAAAAACTTCTATTGATTATTCTTTTAAAAATCCAAATTTACTCCTAGCAAATTGTTTATTGGAGTTCGATCTAACCAATGTTATTATCTTAAAATTCTACGTTAATATTCATAGCAATTTTACTTCTAATTGAAATTATACGTTCAAACCGTAAAGACTGAAGCACGATTAATCATTAAAGTTTTGATTTACTCAATCAAGATCAATCAATAAAGTTTTTATACAACTATAAATAGGTTTTTTTTAAAAAAATGGACATATATTGGTAATATCAGCAAGTCAACTATTTGTTAAACTAATGGCAGATTACCTCTCGCCATCTTGTATATTATTTCCTGATCCTAAATATTCAACTCTTTTTTTACCCATTAAATCAAGATCTTCTACTATGTTGAGATAATTTCTAAAATCTCATTGTCCTCGACTAACCTAAATTACTCGTTGGGCTTGATGGGCATACTACATCAAAGTTCCCTTGCAGATAAAAAATCTGAAATTGCAATCTGGGTCTAAAATTACATTATCAGAATTTTTTTACAGAGTCTTTTCAACAGAAGTATACCTTGCACAACTCTTGAATTGTACGTGTCAGATAAAACCTAAATTACATTGATGGCACTTTTTATAAATACTATGTGATTTAAACTTCGACAGAAGATAGCTTTATTATTTAACAATTTTTACCGCTTTTGTATAACAATAATAATTTTCGGTCGCTTTGTTGTAGTTGAATAACGGATATTTTTCTAAATAAATAATAAGTTATTTTAATCTTCAATTGAAATCTTTCATTGATAGTTTAACTATCTCTCCGTGTTTTGGAGCCATATGTAATAAGAACAAACACCCAATAGGTATTGTTGTACATAAGATTGAATATAAGTTAGATCTTTCTGTATGGTAGACCAATTGAATTTCAATGAACCCGCACCTATTTAATGTTTTATTCTATCTCCTATTATACTTAAATGAACCCTCACCAGTCATTAATCGATCCGATTCTAAGTTTTACAACTTAAATTAGGTGAAATATTTTTTTGAATCAGAATTGTTTAGAATGGGACTTTGACAAAGTGAGTTTCAACCCTTGTGTTGCTTGATTGAAACCCGAGTTTACAATCCCTGTTTCTTACGAACCCCCGTTAGAGTACCACTTAAATTCGAATAATTCTGGCCTTATACCGATCAAACTGCCAGGTTTTAGTCTTTGCTTTTTACACAATGACGGTTTTAGTATTGTTGACTGTATGACCACGCGATGGTCATTTGTTTTGACTCATTCTTAGGCTTGTTACCTACCTGGTAATTTACTTCAGCCACTATGGTTTTTCAATACTAGCTTTGGGTTACCTTAAGCCTTTTAGGTATCCCCGGAGTTTGGACAGTTTATCCCCATAGACACCTTTTCCCCCTGAGGTGTCCCTGAGGAATCATGCTCATATATCCTATAGAATGTTGAGATAGTGAACTAAGAACTTGTTAATAATACAGGTATTTAACATTAGATCTGTTCGCAAAGCTATCAAAATTGAAAATTTTCATAACCACTATTAAATGATTCACCTTATGTAATCATCTAAATTAAGTATATATGTACTATTATTAGTTAATCCTACTCAAAAAATCCCAATAGATCCTAAAACTGTGTTGAAATTTAAAAAAGACAACTTAATAAACGGACTACCTGACACCCACAACTTCTTCTACCAAAATAGCCGGAAGAACTATAAACACCCTAGTAATGAGGTAACACTAATTATACTTAAATACATTATTTAATATTCTATAGAATACTTCTCTTTAGGTCTATAAAGAGAGCAACTAAAATTGCTAAGCCAATAGCCAGATTCTGCCTCCGGCAACTACTATATGTACGAGGCAATACGTTTGTTCCTGATAATATCGTCCAAACGGGTTAATAGGACTTCCAATAGTAGGATGTTATAGATAATACCATTATTCTATAGAAATAAGTCATAATATTTATATTTTAATCTATTGAAAATAGGAATCCTAAAGATTTCCTAATTTAAAAAAAAGTCGTAGGTTAAAACTCATGTTTATTTATCTTTTATATATCCAAATATATTTCTGTTATAGCTAAATACATTAGTTATATTAGTTTTAGTCAATTAAATGGACTAGGGGCAATTGTAGTTTGGGAACTACGAATCCTTTGTCCGAGATCCAATGTTTTTACCTTTAACACTAATACCCGTTTTAAGTATTTGAACTTTGCACATAAGGCTTGGGGCCTGTAGACTTCTGTACCCTAAACCCCCTCCCCCCCGGCCCCGGGATTAAGGAAAATAATATTATGACCCATATCCAGCAAAAAAATCTAATTGACATTTATAGTTAAGCATTATGTAGTCAATCGAACAAAGTTTGTCCTATATTTACAGGATTTTTATAACTACAGGCATAGAACTGTTAATAGTTTTCCACATATTGTCTGAACATGACCATAAATACTCCTTTCTTCTTATTATAAAAAACTGAAACTGAATTAAGCTGCCAGGCATATGATACTTTTTATTAACCCGAAATGAAGTGCAGCCCAAAAGAATTGATTGACAGTCCCCTTGATGTTATAAAACTTTAATATGTGTTAACTCAGGACTATAACCTCTGTTTTCTATTCTAACTATTCTTAATCTCTATGTCTAATTCAGATTGTGTACTACATAATGAATCATAAATTTTCTAAAATTCTTCATTACTCTATAAAATCAGGAACTGCGTAAACTTCAATATCTTGGTGACACTTCTGCTAAAACTTGTCACTGGAGGGCTCATTTAGTTCATCCATTAAATATAATAATTTAAAACGATGAAATGACTAATAGTATATTTAATATAAACTGAGGTGTTATAGTTGTCAAATTAACCGTCCGATTAAATTACTATAAATCATGTAGTTTCCTAGTAATTGGACTCATATTATCCTTTATAGGTTTTCACGGTAGTCTACTAGGGTATTTTATTATTTCCTGCTGATTGTCTGCATTGTTGCATACCATTAAAGGATTTTTCACTATTAAAGCTACTTAAGCTTAGAATCTTTCCCAGCTATATAATGATAAATTTTATTCATAGTATTGTAAGTCTAGATTTGACCTGATAAATTTATATTCTCCTTGTTGAAGATTCCCCTGAGGTTTTTATATATTATGATAGTAACTTCCCACTTAATCTAGAAAAATTTTACCAGCTCTTCTACCTGGAAACAGACCAACTACCTATCAATTAAATCTTCAGATGGAACAACTTTTTCATAATGTATCATCGATTAAACCCTCTTACTGCATCATTTTTGAATTTAGTTCTTACAGATGATTCTTAACCTAAGCCTTTTTTGTCTCATTAACTCATATGCTGAATAATATGAGTTTTTCCAAATAAAGGGTTATTATCCTTTTACTTTTCTTAGAACCTAATATTTTAGTTTTCTGGAGGCAAGGTTACGGACCGCAATAAAGCTGTTTTTCCTTTACTATTTCTTTAAGGACTTACTAATCTGTCGCTTTAAGTTGTTCGGAGTTTATGTGATCAAGGGAACTTCTCAGCCTACTTTAGTATGTTGATATTCAGGAATTTTAATTTATCAAAGTAATGTTTGTTACTCGTAAGAAAGCAATCAGAAATTTCACAGTATTCTAAATTGAACGAAAATGAGAATATCCCATATTTAATTAATGCCTCTTGAAATTATTAAACTAATCTCTAGTTTCTTTAAATAACTAAGATTAAAATATCCTTGAATCCTTTAAGATAGGTCTTTTAGACCTGACCTACATAAATACCATTTGTTAATTATTTAAGTTAACATAATATATCCCTGATTTAATTTTTTCCTCTTTTAAGATATCCATTTCGTAGCGTCAAAAGCATCTTAGATACACTTTTACGGGCAGGTCGTTATTTTATTAACAGGGTTATTAACTGACGATAGGTACTATAATATGCGTATAAAACTTAGCGAGGAATTTACATGTTCACAAATTCTTACAACACTTCCTTGATAGGCCTTTTCTACCCAGGCTTAAATTGATACTGGGTGATATAGGTGCATCTTCGAAAGTTTTTTATTAACAGAATAGTAGTATTCATCTCCTAAAAAGATTAACACTAGTTAATACATGGATTTAATGTGCTACTCACTAACTTTCATTTGTGGAGGTTAGCGGCTTAACTTTGTGAAATTAAACACTTAAGCCCAGGGCGCGTCTAAGTTATATTAAATGGTATTTATAAATTTTCATTGTTTGGTAAAAGCTATAATAATTTCTAAATTAATAGAATTGTTTTTAGTACTAATACATACCTACCCTCCTCCTATACAACCTTATCAGCCGTTAAGCAGTTTACCTTCATAACCAAACAAAATTACAGCTAACGTATGTAATATAATGAACACATTAAAGCGGAAAACGCAGGTTTGCTTCTGAGAAGAAAACGCAATATGGTAAGGGAATACATTGGTTTTTTTAATGAAGGTTTCTAGGCTACAACCTAATTGTTTAAAACACCAATACTATCCTATTCCTACCTCCTGCTCCTAATAAACCCAAACTGTTTGCAAACCCCTGCCACCTATTTATTTTTGAGATATTGTAACACCGGTAAAGCTTTTTATATATCTTTCTCAACTGAAGTCTCTATACCACTTTTGCCCCCTGAAAGCTATTTTTTATTATGAACGCGGGACTGGGTGACGAAGTATTGCAATGCCTCGCCGTAAAATTGGACGCTTTTAGCATTTTTTCTTGAGCGTAGAAAAATAATTGGCCTTGATTAGGCATTGCTTTTAATTTAGTTGTTATGTGAAGAAAAGCATTTCGTTTACTTATTTTCGTATAGATATTTTCAAAATTTTATTTGATTTATAACATAATTAAGAAGTTGATCTAACATCTATTTTTTTAATGCATTTTTTACCAATTCAATACAATCCCTACATTTAAAAATCCTATAAACATATAATACTAATTATTAAACCCATATATCCATTTTCATAAGCCACTAAGACCAAAAGAGAATAAATTACCAGAATTTCTAAATCTAATAAAAGTATACTAAAGCAAAAAATAAAAGACATTTTACACCCAAAATTGAGTTCTATATTTTGACCCCTAAAAAAAACCATATGGAAATCCACACTCGAATTATAGAGAATTTCTCTTGGTAAGAGGTTATGTGGGCTAATATAAAATTAAAGGCTAAAAAAATTTGTTAATATTTGAGCACAACAATAAAAATAAATATCATACTACCTCCCATTTAAAAATAAAAAGAATTTGTACCAAATAATGGTACCCATGCTTAGGGCCATTCTTTCATTTAATAATTAAATAAAATATATAGGATTTTGTAATTGTATACAGAGATACTACAAAGATATAAGGACTATGATTAGCTATATTTATTAATTTAAAACTAAATTTTTTTGCGTGACCGGTGTCAAGCAAGATTGTTTTTATTCATAATAGCGGAGCTACATTACCATCTTAGTTAGTAACAGCCACCTGTTAATACCTAAATTTTCATATAAAGTATTAAATTTTATAATGTCCGGTATGGCTGAAAACACAGTTCTTTTACTTAACTTAAATATACACAGGACCTATAGACACTAGATAATATAGGCGATTAAAGATAAGAATATAAACGTTTATCTAAGCCTCACCTTATACCATTGTTTACCAAAAAATTCGCCTATTAAAGGGAGGTACACCATAACAAATGACAAAAAATAGAGTTTAGTAAAGTTAAAGCTAAAATCAGGATTACATATAAAAATACCTTTTAATTCGGATTTACTAATTGTATAGGAGAAATTAGTTTTAATCCATTAATTCTTCAATGCTCTTAATTTTTCCACTAGTATAGCAATATAAAGAAAACCCTATTGTGCTATTAGGTATGAAAATGCAGTTAAATTACTATTGTAATTGTGTTAAATAACATATTAATGCCTTCGAGTTGACTCAATACAGATAACCTGAAGCCGTGAAATATATAAAACCACATTACTGATTGTCTAAAGCATGATAATTTTTATTATTCTAAATTGAGTTAACCTACTACTGTCCTATTATTTAAGGAGACTTAAACGAAACTCGATTAAAATTATTGAAGTCATACCCATTTGCCCATTGCCTATGAGACCCTGACCCTTATAATAAACTATTGCAACAATAAAATAAAAATATGAAATTTTTAGCTTTAAAGCTACAACTGTTCTAACCTATAAGGTGAGGATATAGCCATCATAAACGTCCATAGAGATGGTCGGTTTAAATTTAATCGTCCAAATTAAAAAAACATAACAGAGTTTATATAACATATTACTCTCAGAAGTAGTTTATTTTGGATGATTACCCTTTATCATTCGGTTCTTATTTGACGAATCCTGATCGAAACTTGGTTAGTTAATGATTTTTTTTGTTTGTACCATTCTTTTTGCACTACTTAAGCTCCCAATCTTCAAAACATCCTTATATTTAAACACGAATAGAACAGGGTCATTTATTCGAAAAAAGGAAACATCTTGTCATAATTTATATTTGACATGATTGGACATTACAACTCGGGTTTAATCTTTATAACAAATATGTTTTGACCAATCAAAGGAAATTCTACTAAACTTTTCCAATGGTAATTCTATCTCTAATATGTTGAGTTATCTACAAAAAAAGTATACTACACGACTTCCGTCTTTATGTAAATTTAATTCTGCTAGTACTAATTTTTAAAAACCATCACCCACTTGTAAAAACCAGGCTCCCCATTGAGGGTCGTATATTTGAAACTAAGTGGTACGAATGGTCTTTCTAAGCAACACGTATCGGAAAAGCCTCTAAGAGTAAAGGAGTTAATCCTTATTTAAAGAAGCCTAATATTAATTATTTTTGCCAAAAACTCGCCTCTTAATGTTCCCCTCGTGCATCATACGACCTACTTTTTTAATAATTATATCAGAATATTTTGGAGTTTTTTAGACGGGATATTTATAAAGGAGAATTTACCCTTTACTTAAATTTGTCTAAAGAACCTAATCGAAAAAATCACAACCAACCATTTTCTTTCTTTACCTATTCTTCCCTCTCCAAAATAGGTTTATAAAGTTTTAAAATCTAGGTCTCCAGCTACAGATGTAATTTGAGAGAAATTACCTCGAATTGTCAACCTACTAGGTTTTTTGGTCATTTACGAATTTAAAACAGAAGCATCCTTACTGCAGTCAGAGTAATCTGATAAAATCAGAGGGCTAAAGGGGTAGTTGCTAATTTGTCTAAGTGTAAGACACAGATAGAATTAAGGCTAGTCTTTGAATATTTTGGTTAGAAGGGAATTTAACATTGATACTCTTTCCAAGCACCAGTTAGATTAAATTTTTTAACGCGCGGGTAATTAATTACAAATCAACTACCCACTTTACTCGTTCCTCTTTTACAATATACCCTTGGTCGAATGTATTAACGACTTAGGATCCGGATGCCCCATTTTCGTTTTCTCATTCTTCTGCTTGATACTATACCTGAGCCTAATTAGTTCAGCCACTCATATTATTTTCAATATAGATAGATACCAGAAACTTTAGGGGTTTCCCCGAGAATTTGATAACTTACTCCCCAACGTTTTTGTTGGGATATAAAGGATTACCCAGTCCTTATATTTAGGGATCAGAAAATAAAATGGGCTGCACTTAACTTGTCTACAACTAAAAAATCCTATAGAAAAATTAAACTAAAGAGGATATTACTAGTAAGGGTTTATATCAAAATCTGTATTGCTATATCACTAATTAACTAGTTATAATATAAACATTTAGTCTAGACTAGTTTTCCAGATTGGCATAATCAAACCCGTCCCTATAAATGAAATGGAAAACAAAGGTAACTCTCTTACGATTCACTCCCCCCCTTTGCCCGAATACCCGTCACGTGATGGTTTCCACTACGGCATCTCCCAGATTTGCGTTGAGATTTTTTTTTTATTGCGTTTGGAGATGTTCTTATACCTATGTGTTTTTCAATGTTGGCACTCTCTACCTGATGGTTATTTGGCTTACTGATCTTCATCGAGCCATTTTTGTTATTTACTCTCCGTTAAGCTTTGGATTTAAGTCCCTTGCATCAACGAATGTGAATGCATCTACACTCGTAATCGGAGTCAATTCGGCACAAGTAATACCTTACAAAGAAGCTTTTGAATATACTTCGGGCATGAAATCTAAATGATATTATCCGTCCACTTTACGTATTTGAAAGACGAAGTGTTTAATTCCTAGGTACTAGTGTTTCGAACCCATCGCTTTATCTTGCCCTTTAAGAAATTTTTTACCATAAGTTAGCCAAAATATTTTAGCTGGAGTCCAAGCTTTGAATTATGGCTGCTAGAAGTCTGGCACAAGGATTGTTCGTATAATAGAGTATTTTGCTATAGTGCTTTTAAATTATCTTTGCAGAAAACGGATAGTATGTATTAACCTCTATAGACTGAATTGTTATAGGTAAATTACTGGCAGCTTTAATGTGTGTTTGCCATTCCCCAGAAAATTCTGGGTATGTCTACCCTTTTTTAAAGAAACCAGATGCTTTATCCAATTTCTTTAGTGCACCCTTGTCTATCGTGGGCTATGAAGTCTTTCAATTTTTTTTATTATTTCTGCTCAAAGCACGTTCTTCTTCTAGAGTAACTCTCAATATTCTTCTTTTTACTGCTAACGTTAGGAAATTCGCGTGTTCTGGGTATAGCCAAGGTTGGGTTATTTTGGTTTTAGCTTTCGGGAAGCACTAGCCTAACTACGTTTTTTCAAGAACACCTACATCTTTTGAACATAAGATTACGCAGCTACTTTTTGATTCCCTAACACCTATAATTCAGTCACTGCATATCAATAATGTATTCATCTTCTTTAAAATTTAGGTCGATCATCTAAGCTTGGCGGGATAAGTCCCGGATAAAACTTATTTAAATTAATTTTTTTCGTCACTCAGAGTTTGGTCTTGTCCTTTTTACGGGACAATCCGATTAAGAGTGGTTAAAGTAGGGGTAGTTTCTGATCCCCGGTCGAAATACTTCTTTAAGTTCACCCGATTAAGAAGACGTCGGAGTTTGATCGAGAAAGTATTTGTCTAAATGGGGCTTAAAATGAACCTCTGAGCTGTTCGCTAGGCGAGTTGAGAGTAAGTTATGAATTCCATGTAACCCGCCTATTTCAACGCTTTACCGAAAATTAAATCCAAAAATTTTGGGTGCCTTTTAATGTTGCTTTCGTCAAGACATCCATAGGTCTGTTATGATCCTATTTCGTGAAACATTAGTAATGTTCCTTCTATTAATCAGTTTGCCATAACGAATTTCTTCTAACCATTTTTATCGGTGGTGGCACTTCTGCTGGTTCTAAACTCCATGACTGCTTGCGTGGAAAGTATCGTTCATAAATAGCTCTAATATTCATGCTTATACATTCCTGTACTAGTTTATCCTCTGAGTGGCTAGTAGTCAATGAGTCGTTTACCCTCCGTTGCCTTTTGGTAAATAATATTCCCATCTTCCGGGGTGGAATTTGGAAAAAGTACCACTCTATCAACCCTAAATTGATAATATTCCACTATAACTTCTTCAGTGGACAATCCTCCAACGTAGAAAAGGTAATTATAAACCCGGAGCATGTTGTCCTGGCTTCTTTTTGATATTTTTGATAAGGACTGCGTAATATAATTCTTAACATATAAAATTCTGTATAAATTTATCTTTTACAACAAAACTTTGTTATTTTACAAGTTCATAATCTTCTTGTAGGTTTACCAACCGTCTGTTTGAAACGTTACTGGAACTTGAGCGATAGTGGTGTAGCTACAGACCGCTAGATTTCCCTGGGAGTCCTTCCATAATTGGTTACCTAGCCCTCCTGTGTCACCCATGTCCTTAGGACTGTTAGTAAATCCCGTAGTCCAATTATTATTTTTTCTAACCCGTCCTTAAGAGTCCCCACTCTTTTACGTTATATGTACTATAGTTACGCTGGTTTTGTATTGATCCCAATTGTACGATTCATTCAGTATCCAAATCATATCTACAATGGCACATACTCCCTATTTTCTCCTAGATAAGTGACCCCTCTTTGTTAGGGATACCTGGTAAATGGGTTCAAAGGCAGAGTTTAGCTTTACTCAATAGACGGGCTCGCTTCGATGGGTCACAGACTTATCAGTTCATCCTTCCCACCTTTTGACAGGAGATGTAAAGTTAAAGTCCGGGCTTTCCCCTTCCATCTAACTTGGTTGCCGGGAAGTTATGTATGGTAATCAACTATCGGTTTTAGACTCATTAGTTAACTAATTGCCCAAACGGCG
>JACYFI010001970.1:0-14192 GCA_020975735.1 Ophiocordyceps xuefengensis | reverse complement strand
TAGCATGGGCCGCGGAGCCCCTGCCAAAAAGGGAAGAAATTATTATAATACAATATATGGCTGAGTTGCAATATTCCCGAAGGATTAGCAGAGCTAAAGCCAACTAAATATATATAAATTTAAAGATGCTAAAAAATTCACCTTGGGGTTGTAAACGTCAACCAGAAACTTTTATAACAATTTAAAGATTCGTAATTGCAGCCAGAGCTTTTAAAATAATATTAAAAAAAGCCTTAAGTAGAAGTCCTCTCATCTTTTCATGGGAGCATATCTAGCAAATAAAATTAACGATTTAATTGCAAACAAAGCCGTTGGTAACCAGGTTCATAGTCAGAATAAGAAAAATATAAAACGATAAACCGTAAAATGCAAGCAAGAGCTAAGAGAATGTGAACACTCTAGTAATATATTGTAAAAATAAATATAAGTTATTAAGAGCCTTTGCGCCTAACAATTTTTTTCCTGCTGGCTGGTTTCAACGTAGCGCCTTATTTTCCTACTTCTAGAGGGCGCCGAGCTTAAGCCTCTGCGCAAGCCCCTGATCTCTCCATGGTAACTTGGCACAGAAATTATTAAGAATAAAGTATTAATATTAACTTATTTTATTATTTTTTAGTAAAGTAAGTAATAATACAAATCATGAGATTTATAGGGTTTGAGAATAAATGGATAAATTTTTTTATTCATAAGGAATTGTATGTCAAGCGGTAGAGCAACTACATGTGGTGTTGTTGCTCCTTGGTTACGGAATCCATGTTTCCCTTAACTGTTAACTTATTATAAATATAAATAAATTTAAAAAATGATGTAATTTTAAATTATAGATTAAAATTCACAACATTAAAGTTACTGGTTCGTTTGTTTTTAATTATATAAAAAAACACAAGGGTATGGTATTGGTATGAAAAGGTAGTTTTTAATTAGGGCTTAGTAAAAAGCAGATCAACCTATCTGTAAGATGAAAATGTTAATGCAATGTTGTCATTAGGCAAGAGGGTGCAATATGTGCTTTACAAATTAAAACTCATTTCTTTATTAGTTATATTAATCTACTAATCGATTGTTAGACACCATAAAGTCCAAGGTTAAACGCTCAAAAGGATACTAATTAAGTTGTTGGTCTGGTGTAACAAACTGCACACTTAGTCATCTGTAATAGAAGAAAACAAATCATTTTCTTATGCTTGCTTATGTGCTGGGCTGGGTAGCTGGCTGGCTGGCGAAAGTAGTCAGTAGCATTTTTTTTCTGTGCGTATGCCTCCGTAAGGGGTTTAAAAACAACACATGAAAGGTTGAATAAAAATTTCTGCGACCTTTAGGCTGCCTAGCTTGCTAGCTAATAAAAGCTGCTTTCAAGTAAATACAAGGCTTTAACCTAAAAATATTTCCCTTGAATCTTCGTATAAAAGCCTGAAAGTTAACCCTAATTAGATCATAAATAGAATACAAGGTTTCGCCTGGTTTTCAGGGTTGACCCCCTTCACCCAAAGGTGTGGATCAGAAGTAAGGTTGCTTTTTTGTAGTATTATAAAGAACAAGAATAAAAAAATTAGTTAGGAAAGATTCAAGAGATAAACTGTTTAAGGCGTATTTATACGAACCTTATTTATTTATGTTGGGCTTGGGCTATGCCTTTATTTCTATGTTTAACAAGATAATATTTCAAAGCTATTAATTAAAAATAAAATTTAATATTAAGCTTACTGCCATTTTTGTTGTGCAGCGAGCACCGCTTGCATATAAAAGTGGAAAATAATGCCTAAAGCTCGTGTATTATTACCACCTTATATATATATTATGTTCTTACAGCGAAAACTCCGGTTCATAATAAAAAAATATATTTTTTTTAGAATGTATTGAACTTATTAAGAAACCAAGCCCTACATTCGAAGCTTGGGTAGTTTAAAGGTAAAACTCTAATCTCGATACAGTTGTAATAAGGTTCGATTGTTCTCGTTCCAGGCTTCAACGTTACTGTCTTTAGGTGATTATATAAGTTTTTTACTAGGGACGCCAATTACCAAGAGACCTTACTTCACACATTAGCTGATCGATTGATATTACCATAGCCAATAAATATATAGTATTTTTCTTTAATGATCCTTAGATGAAAAAATTAGGATAGCTGTACTCTAAATTTGGACTGTGTTCTGTCCTTATAGCCAGCACTCCTTCAATTTTTCAGTGTCTTGAACTAATCCTATATTAATTTATTGCAGGTTTCAATTTGTAAGTGTTTGAACTATGTTTTTGAATCTATGGATAATATTCTAATCCTTTTCAGATTTTGCTTTCCTAACGCCGTAATATAGAGCGATATTACTATTTTTATCTTTAATAATAGCCCTAAGGTAATAATTTTATTATTGGTATCTTAAATGATCTACCCTTCTTAACGTAACTTAGTAAAGGTGTAGGTATACATGGGGGTTTTATTATAGTTTACAAACATTAACAATTTTCATATATTATATTTTTAATAAGGTATATTAACTATTGATCTTTAGCTAGTTTTTAACCTAGAAGGTGTTGGAGTATCTGAATATTCATCTCTAAAAAACTTGGTTATCTTTTACAAAATTCGGTTAATTATACTACAAAAATAATAATAAAATGGGACAAATCTAGAAATAATAAATACGGCCTTTAACAAGTTTATTTGTAATAAACAGCGATGCAAAATTATATGATGGTCTACTAATGATTTTAGTTCTATATTTTTAGCTATTGAATTTTGCAAAAGTTATGGGAATATATATATTAGTACTAATTATGAAATTTTTCAGAATAATCAACTACCAGGGGGTTTAATGTATACTTTTTTATTGGTGGATTAAGTTCCTTGCTTTAAATAGTGCGCCGGATTTTGCAATATTATTATGACGTCTAAACGACTTTGTTATTTGATCCATTACAACCCCGGCAATAGAGTTAGATGAAGGGAGAAGCCCCGACATTTATAACTTTACGATCTCTTGTCAAAAAAGGTGGGGGAGGATGAACTATCTAGTCTAGTCACCATCGGAGCCGAGCGTCCCCTTTATGAGTAAAGCTTAAACTGCCTGAACCCTTTACCCAGGTATCTCTAGCAAGAGGTAAAGATCTAGTCAGAAATAGGTTAATGTGCATGTGTCTGAGTTGGATATGAAGGAATCTACAATGGAAGCTGAACAGCCAACCATGGGCTACAGAATAAGTACATAAAACCGTAAAGCAATGGGACTCTTAAAGGAACCGGAATAAGAACAAAATAATAATTGGAATCTAACGGGTACTAACAGTCCTAAAGAGGGACCGTGGTACAGAGGAGGGCATGAGTACCATCTAACTGGGAGGGCTCCAGGAATTTAGCGTTCTGTAGGCTACATCACTATCGCTGGAAGTTCCAGGGTACCAAGTTTCAACTGAACGGTTTTTTGGTTTAACACCAGCAAGAACTTTTATGATAACTTGTAGAAGTAACAAAGTTTTTTGTGTGAAAGATAAATTCATACGATCTATTATATTGAAAAAAGAAATTATATTTACGCACTTACAAAAATTCAAAAGATAACCCAGGCAACGTGACTCCGGGTATAAAATACCTAACCTCGTTTGGAAGGATTGTCAGAAAGAAGTTTAGTGAATATTAACTCAATACGATTAAAAGATGGACTTTCCAATTCCACCCCGGACAAGAAGAATAATTAATAACCAAAAGCTAACGGGGGAGCTAAACGGACCATTGAACTATAGCCCCTCCTAGAGACCAAATAGTTACAGGAATTATAAGAAATGATTTAGAAAACTGATTTATAACCAATTTCAATGAACGCATGTATGGGTTTACAACCTAGCAGAAGCTCCACACCGGCTATTTGAAAAGGTTAGGACAGAAATTAGATATGATGCAAAATATATGTAGAAGGAGACATTAGCTAATAGTTTTTGAGAAATAGTATCATAACAAAACTGATGTGTATTGAACAAAGAATAAAGATCCCAAAAGATTTTTGGTTAACATCCTAAAGCGTTCAAAGCGGGTTGCGATGAAATTCTAACTTACTTCATCCGTACGCGTGGAACACCTCAAGTTCAATAATAAGCCCCATTTAGGCCAAATATCTTTCCCTCGAATAACTACTGCGGTTTTTTTATCGCTGGGACACTTAAAACCGAAGATTTCGACCGTGGTGAATCAAAGCCTACTCTTTATACACAATCTATTAATCGGATTGTTCCCGGTTAAAAAGGAAAGAGCCAAAACTCTGACGGGGAGAATTAAATTAACTACAAGTCTTTTAGACAAATCCCGTCTAAGCTAGATAGCCGGACCCTAAATTATAAGACGATGGAAAATACCTTAGATTGCAGATGACTGAATTATAGGTGTTGAGCGATCAAAAGAAGACTGTGTAAATCTTGATGGGTCCAAGAATTAAGTGTTCTATTGAACGAGAGTAGGGGTTAGAGCTTTCCGAAGCTAAAACCAAAAATAACCAACGCCTACACACAGAACCACCGGCTGCATTCTTCGGTTACGAGTCAAAAAGAAGGTAATCAATGAGACCCTTACCTGACGGAAGAAATGTTTTTGAGCAGAAATACTAAAAAATATGTAGACTATTCTGCACGATAGACAAGGTCACAAAAAATTGATTAGAAGCAAAGGTTCTTTAAAAAAAGGTAGACCATCCAAAGTTATACTGAATTGCAAAGAATCAAAGATGCTATAACTTTTCCACTAATTCAATTCGATCTATAGAGGTATAATACAATACTATGTTCGCAGGAATAATATTTTAAACATTATTAGCGAAAGAGGACCTATATACCTGAAAGAAATGCTTATGCCAAGACTTTCTAAGCAGCCAAATTCAGGCGGACTCAACCTAGAAAATATTTTCAACTATGGGTTAAATCTTAAAGGGCAAGTTAAAGCAGGGTTCGGTAAAACTGGTATAAGGAATAAACCACCATTGCGTCTTTATATCATAAAAGATGGATTGATTTATAGTTTTAAGATTTCAATGCCCGAAGTATTATCCCAAAAAGTGCTTCGCCTTGGGAAAGGGTATTTTGTGTTGTTGGAACTCCGACTAACAGAATTGGAGATGCATAGTTTCGTATGGATAAAGGCCTTTTAAATAACTAAAAGCTAAGACGAAGCTAGATAAAATTTGGCTCGAAGAATCGTAGCAAAATACCATGAATGTAGAGGGTGACCCAACATGGAAAGCATCATAAGTCCATAAAAATTCTCACAAAGAATAAAAAAAAAATCTTAAGGCCAAAATCAGGAGAAGCCGTATGGGTGGGGAAACGATCCAGTACGGGTTGACGGGAAAAAGGGGGGAGTATTTCGTAATTAAGAGTACTTTTTCCAAGTTCATTTATAGGGGACAGGGCTTACTTAATGCCAATTAGGTAAGGTACTAGTCTAGGTAACTTTATATATTATAACTAGTATAAGTTCGATTAGCTATAAACAATTTATATATAAACCCTTACTTTAACTAAATATCTCTTTAGTCTATATTTGACATATGGCTTTTTTTTAAAGTAAAGTGACAGCACCATTTCATTTTGAGTCCCTAAGAAAGGACTTGGGAAATCCTTTCATACAAACGTTGGGAGATTGAATTATCTATTCCCAGGGAACCCCACTAAAGTTTCTGGTATAGCCATATATAGAAATCATATGAGTGGGCTGACTTAATTAAGCGTCAAGGTATTAAAGGTTAATATAGCAAGATAGATGAGGAAAACGAAATGGGCAAACCCGGATGCTAATGCAGTTAATACATTCGACAGGAGTATTATTTTGTTTAAAGAGCCAATCGAGTAACATTGGGTTTATTGATTGGTAAGTTTAATTTTGACCCGCGTTTAAAATACCTCAACTGGGGCGTCGAAAGATAGTTATCAAGTTAATATCCCTTCTAACCAAATATCTTCAAAAACCACTTTATTTCTACTGTTTTGTCTAACTTAGACAATAGCAATGACTACCTTTGGAACCCCTTGATTTATATCAGGATCTACCTCGGGACTGCAGCGAAGGATTGCTGTTCTTTCTGTATATTTGCGAAAAATCCCAAAAAACCTAGTAGGTTGCTATTCGTGTTAATTTTCAATTAATCTTCATGCTAGAGACCTAGTATTTTAAAATTAATACAAGCCTATTTGGAGCAGCAAAAATAGGGTAAAGAAAATGAAGAGGTCTTTGTTGTTTTACAATAAGGTTTTTTTAGATGCAAAATTATAACAAAAAGTAATACCCTCATTTTGATTAAATATCTCCCTAAAAACTACGAATTATTCTGATTTTTATATTAAAAAAAGAGTCGTTATGATGCAACGAAGGGGAACTTAAGACGAAGTTGCAAAAAAATATTAATTTTAGAGCTTCTTAGAATAAAGGATTTAGACTCCTCTCTACTCATAGAGGCTTTGCCCTGATACTGTTGCTTGTTGCAAGACAATTATTACGACTTTAAGTTTCAAATTGACCTTGCAATTGGTAGCCCGTGTTAAAAGTGGTGATTGGTTGTTTAAATGTACAGAGAATCATAAATTAGCATAAAACAGGAAGTCGTTAGTATTTACTTTTGTTAGTAACTCAACAATATTAGAGATGGAATTACTATTGAACAGTTAGTAGATTTCTTGATGTGGTCAAAACATTATCGTTAAAGAAATTATAATGGTATTTTAATGTAATCATTCAAAAATATTATGTAAAAGATTTTTACCCTTTTTTGCAATAAATTACCCCTGTTCTTGTGTTAAAATCTCAAAAAAGGATTTTAAGATTGAGCTAAAAAGAGCAACAATGGGTACAAACCAAAAAATCATTTAACTAACCACAGGTTTCGATCAGGATCCGGTCAAATAAGAACAGGAAGACAGATAAAGGTATGATATCTAAAATAAAACCCTACTTCTGAAAGTAATAATGATATATATAACAGTTAGTTATTTTCCTTTAATTTTGGATGATAAATTAACCGACATCATATAGGAGTTTTGATTGTTCCTATACCTACTATAGTTACAACATTTGTGCTTTTAATAGCTATAAATTTTATATTTTATTTATTGTTGCAATTCTAGTTTATTTATCAGGGTCAGGGTCTCGAGTAGCAATGAAAATGATGTGAACCTTTTCATATATTGAAGTAGTTTTTATTCTTCCTTATTAATGGAACAGATAGTAGGTTTAACTCAATTTAGATATAAAAAAGATATTTTTGCTTTAGTACAATAAGTCATTAGGTGTTTTATTTATTAGCTTTGGTATATCCTATATGAGTCAACTTCAATGCTATTTACTTATTTTTTATTTAACACAATATACAAATTATAACTTTTATAAATGCCATTTTTTCATACTAGTAGGCAAGAGGTTTTCTCTTTATATTGGCTATACTAGTGAAAATAAAGACATGAAGAATTAAGGATAATACTAATTCTCCTAATACAATTAGAAAGTCAACATTAAAGTGTTATTTTTATATTAATCCTGGTTTTAGCTTTACAGTTTTTAGCGATGACTATTTTTTTTTTCATTTATAGTGTGGACCCTCCTTTAAATAGGGGGATTTTCTCTGTGGGTAAACAAATGGTATCTAAGGGTGAGCTAATAAGATATAAGGTTTTAAATTCTATTTATCGTTAATCGCTATAGTAATAGTGTTATAGGGCTTGTGTAACCTATTTAGTATATGTAAAAAGAAATTTTTTTTCAGCTTACCGGACTAATAAAAATAAATACTTATATTACTAAAAATTTATATTAAAAACGGTGCTTGTACTAATAAAGATGGTTACGTATAAGCTCGGGCTACTTATTGAATTAAACAAGTCTTGGCTGGGGACCCCCGGTCACCGCAATCAAAATTTAAGTTTTTAAATATAATAGTATAGCTATATCAAAGTCCCTATATTCTTTTGGAGTTTAATCCTTCTATACCAATTACAAAATCCCTATTGTGTTTTTATTTTTTAATAAAAGAATGGTGAAGCGTATGGGTACCATATTGGTAACAAATACTTTTTAATGGTTTAAATGAGTAGTATGACTTTTTATTTTTTATTGTTTGTGTCATATTAAACAATACATTATTTTAGCTTCTAATTTCTTATATAGCACCCACATAAACCCTTACCAAAGAGGAAATTACTCTAATTCAGATGTGGGATTTTCCATTAGATTTTTAGGCTCAAAAATTAGAACACTCAATTGGGTTAAATTCTTTATTTTTGCTTTAGTATAATCTTTTTATTTGATTTAGAATTCCGGTAAATTTATGCCTTTTGTCCTTTAAAGATGGACTTTGAAAATGGGATAATATTGGTTTAGTAAATAGTAGTTATATTTAAGTATTATTACTGCCAAGGATTTTTTGTATTTGAATAGTTAAAAATGCATTAAAAAAAGGCTAGTGACAATTTTGAAATTTGTTTTATAATCAAAACATAAATTTGTAAATTACTTATACGACAATAAGGTTTAAAAGTAAAAATGGCTTTCTTCCACACAAAAACTTTAAAATAAGCATGCCTAACAAGGCCACATATTTTTTACGCTCAAGAAATATGCTAAACTCCAAATTCTATAGCAAGCATGCAATACTTCGTCACAGTCCCGCGTTCACTTAAATAAAAGAATAAGACTTTATTTAGGGGAAAGTAGGTAATAAGGCGATCTTCCATGTTTAGAGAGATTATATTAAAAAAGCATTTTCCGGATTACAATTCTTCCTAAAAAATATGAGCGGCATGGGTTTGGCAACAGTGGCGTTGTATTAGGAGGCGGGAGTAGGAATAGAAGTAATATGTTTGGGTGTTTTGATACATTAGGTCTTAACTGAGTAAACCCTCTCATTTAAAAAACCCAAATTATTCTCTATCCTCAATATTGGGTTTTGCTTTCTCGGGAGCACTCTTATTCGGGTTTAATGATGTCATATTATTACTAACTGCTTAATTTTTGTTTGGTTTTAGAGGGGTAAACTGTTTATAACGCCCGATAATGTGTATAAGGAGACGGAGGAATGTTTATACTCAAAACAATTCCTAATTTTTTAAAGAAATTCTATAGTTTTTACCAAATAATGCAGATATTTTATTTAAATTACAATTCTTAATAATTTAGCCCGCGCCTAGGCTTGAGGTTTTATATTTCAAATGTAGCCTACTCAAAATGGAAGGTTTAGTTGAGTTACATGATATACATCATTATCTTTAGTGTTACATCTTATCAATGAGTCTAGGATGAATACTCTATTCTTTTAATAAAAAGACTTCAAGGATGCACCCTTATTGACACAAGTAATTTAAACCATGGTAAGAAAGTCCTTTCAAAAGGTGTTTTAGAATTTGTGACACCACATGAATTTTCTCGTAGTTTTTACGTATTAATAGCTACTTCCGTCCATGCTTAAGAACCCTGTGCATTAACAGTAATAGACCCCAGCCCCCTAAAGTGTATCTAGATGGCTTTTTGACGCTGAAAGGATATCTTAAGACAAGACTAAAAATTAAATCAGGGATATATATGTTAGACTAATAAATAACAAATCAGATATTTTATGTAGTTCAAAGTGTAAAGACCTCATCTTAAAAAGATTTTCAAAAAATTATTTTTTAATCCTTATTATTTAAAAAACTAGGAGATAGTTTTAAAAAATTTCAAGAGCATTATTAAACTATGGGTATTCTTTAATTTTTTTGTTACAAATTAGTAATACTCTGTGAAATTTCTGGAATTGGTTTCTAGAGACAACTATTACTTTGATAATTAAATCCTGATATAACATACTGAAAGTAGTGGAATTTCCCTTATTCAGAAACACTCCGACAGAACAAACTAAAGGCGAAATTATGGTAAATCCTATTAAAGGAAATATAACTGACAGTAAAAATATCAGCTTTTATTTCAGATCGTACCGGCTCGAAGAAACTAAATATGTTCAATGATGTGAAAAGAAAAGTAAAGTAATAACCCTTATTTTAGGGAAAAACTCTGATTTGATCAGCTATTAGTTAATAGACAAAAAGCTTTTAGGTAAGATTCATCTAGGAAACTAAGTTACAAAAGAGTGGCAAGTAAGAGGGTTACCCATACAAATAATTGAAAAAAGTGTTCATTTGGAAGGGCATTTAAATTGAAGGTAGCTTTTTGTTTCATGCTAGAAAGCTGGTAAAGTTTTTTAGCTATAAGTGGAAGTTCTAATTATAGATATAAAAACTCTAGGGGAAATCTTCAAAGGAGAAATATTAAATTTCACGGGTCAAATCTTTAGCTAAAATAATCCTATGATAACTTTATAATATGTGGAAACTTTCAAAAATGCCTTAATACTTTAATAGTGAAAATCTTTAATTGGTAATGCTAACATGGGACAATACAGCCAGTGGAAATTTAAATTCCCTAGAAAACTCACGTGAAAACCCTTATTGGAAAGGTTTTAATAATAGTCAATGGATGTAGGAAAAGCACAAGAAATTTCTATAGACTTAACAGTCTAATTGAGAACTATAACACCCGAAAGGTTATATTGAATACCTATAGCCATTTTCCATCGTTAACAATTAGTTAATAATTTAAATGGATGCAAATAAATGATCTCCTCAGTGAAGGTTTTTAGCCAGAGAGGTGCACCATGATAATTGAAGTTACCAGTTCCTGATTTATCGTTCTAATTGAGTAATTTATGTAGGAATTTGATTCCATATATAGTACCAGAAATCTATATACGAACAAGGAGGATGTTAAAGGAATGTTAGAAGTAAGAATAACAGAGTGAATTCCTGAGCTTAACACAATTAGTTTTTTATAAACAATCAGAGGGGGATGTCATACATTCTTTTTGTCTTTGCCCTTGCAGTTGGGAGTATTAAAATGTATGCATATCTGGTAGATAAAATCAGTTTTCAAGGTTTTTAATTTATAGAGAAAGGAAGTTTTTCCCTGGTCATGGGTCAGAAATATGTGAGAATAATTGCACAGTCCAATGCTATATTATAGGAACTCGTAAAATATAGACAAATTCGTTCAATTCGACTACCATAAGTGCCTTAAACTTTTATAAATTCAATTTAGTAAGTTTTTTGCTGAGGTCTTGGTCAGTAATTTTTTTTTCCTTAAATTCCCGGGCCTGGGGGGGGGTTTAGGGATAACAGAAGTTCTACCAGCCCAAGCCCCAGTGCAACCAATACTAAAGGGGTATAGCTTTGAAATGTGGGGTAAACATGATTGCTAGGACATAAGGTTGTTAGTTCAAAATCATATGCCCCTAGTCATTAATTGACTTAAAAATTAATGACATATATGTATTAGCGATGAACATAAGGAATATTGTATAATTAATAACTAAAACAGTGAAGTTTTTAACCTAGTCTTTTTTTAATAAGAAACTTAAAAGGATATCGATATTTAATTAGAAAAATTATAAATTAATGCTTATTTTTTATAAGAAATTAATGCCTTATTTTATTATGAAACATTGCTAAAAATTTGGTAAGGCTCTATTTACCATACGATATTTATACGACCAACGTATGCCATGCAACATTATAGTAGTTGCGGAGCAGAATCTGCTATTTGCTTAGCAGTTCTACGATGCCTTTTATAGCTAGAGGAGTAATTGCTATAGAATATAAATAATGTATTTAAAGGATAAGAATTGTGTTAACGCAAATTACCTAGGTGTATAGTTTCCCGCCTTTTTTGTAAGAACAAGTTGGGTGGTCAGGTAATCCCGGTTTATAAGTTGTCTATGTATATATTTAAAAACAATATATGCATTATTGGATTTTTAAGTAGGATTAAATAAATAATCCAAGGTATCTATATACTTCCTAAGAGGATGACATACGTCGAATCATTTAATAATGGTTATGAAATTTCAATTGTGTTTAACCGTTCTAAATGTTAATAACTGTATTATTAATAAGTTCTTTAAGTTTCATATCTATTTCTATAGGATTAATATAGCCATGATCGCCGAGGGACCCACCTCAAGGTGCAAAGGTGGTCTATGAGGGTAAACTGTCAAACTCCAGGGGATTCTCAAAACTTAAATGGTCACCAAGCTATTTAATTTGAAAAAACTGTATTAAGTGGGCTGGGTAAGTAATTACTAAGGTACGGTAAAATCCTAATAGATGGATGAACGAAATGGATAATCGCGAATCTAAAGTCAACGAAACTAACAGTATTGACTGTAAAAGAAGCAAAGAGCCTAGAGGGGCAGTTGATCGATTAAGCAGAATTATTTCGATTTAAGGTGTACTCTTAAGGTTTCGAAAAGAAACACGGGAATTTTTAAAGAACGGTTTCAATCAGCAACAAAGGTCGAAACTCCCTATGTCAAGTCCATCTAAACAATTCGATTTAAAAAAATAATTCTACCTATAATTTCACAGTTGAAACCCCAAGCTGATTGGTCTTGTAGCGGTGAGAGGTTCCTCTCTTAGTATAATAATAGTAGATGTAAAAACTAAAACATGTAAATTGATAGGTTGACGTGCTTCAAATTGAATTTCAATTTAAGTCTACTCAAAAAGTCTTAACCTTATTATATCTATTACACACAAATCACTTGGTTTGTCGGTTTCTATAACTATGGCCTCTAGACGAGAGATAGTTATAACTATTCAATAGCTTCAATTGAAGATTTAAAATAACTTATATTTATTTAAGAAAAATATCCGTTTTATTAACTCAAAGGCGACGGTTTATAATTGTTTAAACAAAGGGTAAATTTGAAATAATAAAGCTCCATCTGTACATGTCGAAAGGTTTAAATCAAATAATAAATAATAAAAGCATTCAAGAAATTTAGGGTTATTGACACGTTTAAAAATAAGTTTGCGGGGGTATACCTCCTGTTGAAAGACCTCGTAAAAAATTCCTTATACATTGTAAATTTTTAGACACCGATTGAATTTCAGGATTTGTTAGTGCAGAGGGAAACATTCGAATGGTTCGTATCCATCAACAACTCGTAAAATTGGTTATCGAGTACATATTGGAGATTAGATATCTCAACCATAGTAGAGATCTTAATTATGGCGAAAAAGGTTGAAAACTATTAGGATCAGGCAAATTCATATACAAATACGGGAGGTAAATCTTGCAAATTAGGTTTAAAATTATAGTTTGACTTGCTGATCTTACAGATATAATTAGGGATTCCTATTTTTTACAAAAAACCCTATTATAGGTATAAAAACTTTTATGATTGTACCTTGATTGAATGTAAATTTCCCAACAATTAAGATTATCGGCTCCACTTCCCGGTTGAAGCTTATTAAATTACAATTAGAAAGATAAATCTGGCTATGAACTTATACCGTAGAAGTTGTGTTAAGATAAAATAACCCATTGTTTTAGTATCAAACCACAGATTCAATCAGATTTTTAGGAAATAAAATTTATTTAAAAGCATAATCAAGATTCTTTACGCTATTTTCAGCCTTGTTTGCTTGTTATTGATGATTATACTAAGTAACTGGAAATAATTACCTGTTGATGGTTTGTAGGGGGAGAAGGTGTGGGGTTTGTTTCATACCCATTTTTAGTTAGTTTTTTATTACTAAGTATTGGCAGCTAATCAAAGTTTTTAGCGGCATTTTTCACTATCAGAGTTGCGGAGATGTTTTTTAATCAAATGGTATGCTTGTAACATTATGATCCATTATAGGTAGTTTTGAGATCTCAAATGTAATAATTCTGCATAGCTCCTACACTGAACGAAAATGTATAAACTATAACTAGTTATATGTATTATATAATCGGAGCTTATGGCTTAAAGTCAAGGTAGTCTCCATATTTATCTACCCATGGCATGGAAGGACCTACGCCGTTTTCCGCGTTATACAGCTGCCACCAATTGGTTACGGCCAGGTGTATATTTATGAATTCGTTGATCTCCTTTAATTATATACAAGGTAGTAATTATATATTTATGTTAGATTAGGAGCAATAACTATGGTGTTTAGCTTTCGTTGTGGAATTATTTTCAACAAGATATAAAAAAATAATTGCTTATTCGAAACTTAGTCTATTAGGTATGAATGGTTATAGCTAATAGGTTTATCGTTTTCTTATAAATGCTTATATTCCAGTTTAATAAAATACGCATTTTCTTACTAAGGATCTTATTCTATGGTGCAGCTGCTGTAAACAACGCAGTTAGTTG
>JACYFI010001969.1:0-11271 GCA_020975735.1 Ophiocordyceps xuefengensis | reverse complement strand
CTTTTCTCTTGTTATCTTTTTTCGTGCTTTGCTTATTTTCTTTATAGTAAAATAAGCTCTATGTAGGAGCCTGTTATCATAATATACTTATTGCTTTTTATTCCTTAAGCCCTTGTTTGCTTTGCCAATATTCGGGACCCCTACCATAAAGCAATAAGGAAAATTTTGCCAAACCACCATTAAAGGCCGAGGCAATACCTAAAGAAAAATACATCAAAATTGCGCGTTGAGCGGGCTACAATACCTATAATACATACTGCTTATTAGATAGAATGCAGAAGCCCGGTCATACCAAGTTCTAATCTACATTAGAACTGAAAAAGCTGTACTAAAATCCTGAACATATAAGCAAATAGTTTAGTATCATAAAGTTGCTATATATCTTTAGCGAATAGTGGAATTAAATCCATCTTCCATAACACCATAGATTCTCCAGGATCCTTTAATTTCAGGCGATATTTCTTCTTTTGTTGTTCATCCTTTTCCTGTTTTGATTGAAAATAATTAAAATATTTTGCGGACGTACATTTTAATCGAAAGTGTTATTCAATCAGTTTAACATAAAGCATAAATAGTCACCTAATTTTGGGAAGCATGTATTTGATCACTCTCCAAATGTTTTACATTTACGTAAAGACATTCGTATTTTTTAGGGTCCTTCACTAAAAATAAAAATTCGAATTACACTCACTTGAATAAACATTTTTATGCCCCAAACTAAGGTGTAAATGGCGCCAAGGCGCATATTATAGATATATTAATATTTAATAATAACTTCTATATATTATTATACTATAAATAGCTTTAACATTCTAGTCATTAAACTTTCATCTACAAGTAAAGATTATGAGCATTGTCACCTCTCTATATTTGCAAATCAAAAGTGTAAATCCATTTACACATAATCCGTTTTATATATTTAGAGCTAAATATTTATATAAAAATATCTATTTATAGTACTGGGACAAGAAATAAAAACATAGCCAACAGTATTCATTGTTCTAATTAGTTTTATATTATAAGTTTATTATTTTGATATAAGTCTATAGAGGATTTTCTATTTATTGCTTAAAACAGGAAACAACCACTAAGAAAAGTAAGTAAAAATCATAAACTGTACTGATTTTCCAAGTTTCCTATAGATGGACTTCAACATGTTAGCTCTATAATTGCATTACTATACAAAAGTTTTAAAATCAATTAGAACATTAGTTTTCTTATGAGGGTCTGATTTGTAAACCTTTAGTATACCTAAATCTACTAAGGTAGTTACTAAAATAATTAAAAGACTAAACATACCATAACAACTAATATTTATAGGTCAGTAGATCTTAATATAGCAATAAAGAAGGTAAATAACTTATTCTGCACTATAGCACAAGGTGTTTGCTAGGGATAGCCATTTGATATAGTTATTCACTATCTCCTAACACCATTTTTTGGACTAAAAGAATACCAAACATACTTAAACAAAAAATAAAGATGAGATATAGTAAATTTAAATCTTTAATGAAGTAAGTAAGGAGTCGAAGGTATTCTATTCATAGTAACCAAGGTTACGCCTTAAAGGATACTAGCTCCCACCGATCGTTCCACAAGCTATTAAAGTGCATTAGTATAACCTGCCTATACCAAAGGTAGTACAATCAGTGGTAAGAGAGAAAAATCCTGTTTTTAAAAGTTGCGGTGATTTACAGACGAAAGCCTTCCCTCAGATGACATATAATGGGTATAATTCTTTTATTTATACGTTTTATTATCTTATTCAGATTATTAGACTAGGTCCTTCAAATTTTTAACGGCTTTAGTGTAACACGCTCACCCTGCGCTTCGTAGCAGCAACACTTCAAATTTAGGGGTTGATCGGTTAAGCTTTTTGTGGTACAACTCACCTTATTAGGTCGTTGAAACGTTCTAAATTCTTTTACTTGACTCCTGGTAGTAAAGTAACCCAATTAAGTTTCCCTACAAAATAATTAATTAGGGAGGTATCTATTATTAAATTGTCTTTTTGTAATTTTTCCCTTTCTGCCTCTAAAAAAATAGTATTATTTTTTTGAAGGAGGCCCGTATTACCAGTTTTGAGGATATTTATTTGGTTATAAACGGATGCTATTTTTGTAGATTTTAATCATTTCGTGTATTGAAATGTGACTTCTTAACCTAATCACAGATGAAACCTTAAAAAGAAAGAGAAAATTTATAAACAGTTTTATATCAAGGACCTCTCGAACTAACACCTATATTGATGTAGTTTGAGTAGTACTATATTGTCTAATTAGTATTAAATACTAAAATTTTAATTGCTTCAAAAATTATTATGCTATTCCTTTTGTTTTAATTGAAAAAAAAGCCAATCATTATTACTATTATAAGCAAAATTGAACCTTCGAGCATGAAATCCTATTTATTCAATTATTGAGAAGATGTAACAATTGGTGTTATCATATGCAAACTATTAAAGTGGGAAGTTTATAACAAATCTTTATATTATCTTAGATGGGTATTTTCAATTATATGTTTTAATATTTATTTTTTAATATATGGCCATAGCTCATTAAATGGAATTCACTTGTTTCGGTTAGAAGAATATATCATTATGAAATTAATTAAGGTGACAATTAACTACTTTTTTGTAATTCCAGTTTTTTATTACTAATTTCCCATCTTGGGCTGTTTCAAATCCTTTATATATATTTTAATACTACCATAAGTTTAAAAAACAGAATGAAATATACTCTTAAAGTAGAAAATACATCTAAATGAAAGAATAGTCATTTTGATTTGTTTATTTATCCTTTAGTCGTTCCTGTTATTTGTATAATACACTATCTCCATCACTTTTAAAGCCTACTAAAAAAGCTATAAAAAAGACTGGAAGGAGGGTTAATATATCTTTTTTATCAATGGTTTTACTATTTCTTTTTAAAGCCGTTTTTAGTACTCGCCTATTGTAAGGCAAATACTGATAATAACAAGTTATCAAACAAATACCCGCCAAATTAACTAAAAATGTATTTCGTTTGACTCATCTACGTTCTTTGTTCTATTGCAAGGTATAGCACTTATTAAGTTTTAGTTATACCTGTGGCCACTCTAAGGCTGCATTTGAAACCGTAAGGTAAAACTACAACTTTACTTTATTTTACTTAAAAGCTGTAATATCTTTCTGGTTCGAAATATACATTGATCTAAAAAACCATAGTAAAAAAAGTTTCCGGGCTGTGCATACCAGCGGTTCAAAACTAACTAGCTAGTGTCCCCAGCCTGTCGCGATTCTATAGAGAACCGACGATTTGTATTACTAAATGTAGTTATATTATCGTTTCACTAGTATTTGCCAAAGAAATTTATTTAGATTTCTCAATTACCCCCGTCAGGCCATTCTCTTGTTTAAGTTTTGTTTTTTCCCATAAATTACTAAAACTTCATACTCACAGGACTATTAACTAAGATATTATTTTATATAATAAACCAATTTAACGTCCTTTTAATTAATTTTACTAGACTTTTATACAGTTCTTTGTTAGTTTTATGTTAACAACTAAAGCTTTCTGCTGTTTCCACTATACTATTAAAAGTCCACCAAAACTTATTTATTTTAAGTTGTTTTACAAACTAATGATTAGAATTCTTTCTTTCAATTTTTAAAAGATCCTGTTCGTATATTTACAATCTTTTCTATTTAGGAAGCTGATTGTCTTCTAGACCTCTTATGTTTTATTAACACAAGGGTTACCTCTGTTAAACTCTCCCTATTTGTTTTCTATCGTGTTACTAATTTACTTTAATTTTATTCAGTTATTCTGTATGTTTTAACCCAAAAATAGATCCAGCTTCAAAGTTTGAATATATTATAATCAGTAAAAGATGACTTTATAAAAAGACTTTAAGTTTAATAAATTTCTTATTATTTTCCTTGATTACTAGTTTAGGAAATAACTCTAAACCAAATGAATACAAAGTTATGTAATACCATATTTTATTAATAATTTTTTGTCCAGGACTTTCTACCACTTAAATAGATAAATGATTAGTAACCTAGAATTTATTTCTTTCCTTGTAAAGCACATCCCTATTATTAATTAACTTCAAAGTTGTTTTTATTTAAAAGTCATATACATACAACCTAACGTCCTTTTTGTTTCCTTAGTATTTCTTTACGAACCAGATCTTCACCTAAATTTAACATAAATAATACCAGGTTAAATATTTTTAGATCTTTAAAAAGTTTCTTTATTTTCGCATTAAAGGATTAATAGATGCAGAATAAATCTTTTATTTGTTGTGAATGTTTTAATTATTTGCTCATTATATTATTATAAATCATTTTGGTGCTACTTCTTTAAAAGTAACCCCAAGAAACCTGTACCTATCATAAGGATAAGGATTTTAGTAGCTTCTATTACTACAAGCCTAATGTTCTAGGGAGCTTATATATGCGTAATAGAAGACTCTAACCTATGTGCAAGGTACACCCTAGATGAAAAAAAGAAATCTTGAAGCTGTATTATGTGTAAATAACATAAGCAACCTTTGATCCTGTCACGCATAATATGCTCAATATGAATTGGATGCTTCCAGCTATTACTGGGTGTATAATGCATAGCTAAAGTTACCCCTGTTATTATTTGTATACCTAAACAAAGCCCCTAGTATGAACAAAATTTATAGATAATTTATTATGGTTGGGTTGAGAATGTCGATATATAAGCGTACTAATTTTTAAGAAAGGAATGACTTTTTAATATCTCATAGTTTGTTTATTTTTTAAATTTAAATAAAATTAATAGAAACTACACAATAACACTAACTAACCGCTATACTTTATTTTAGGAATAATCAGTAGGGTTTACAACTATGCTAATTCATTAATATCCTCATAGTGCGTAGTGAATGCTGACGGGGAGGCGCCACACTCTGTCGCACGGATTGGTTATTTTAATATTATTTAGGCCTGGTATATAAGCTGTATAAAAAGTATACTTCTTTTTCTGTAAACGCAAACTGAAAATATACTTTTAGCATTTCAAAAATTTATAACTTATACATAATAGATATACTTGCAAACTTTTTACAAATTTTTCTTGGCCATTTAACAATAAAAGGCCTAGTGCAGCAGCCTTTACAACTCCCTGTGGCCACCTATAAGTGACTTTATAATTTAAAGTGTACAAAAATGTGATAACAGTGTCGGATAGATAATAGGTTTAATCACCCCCGTCTACTGAATATATTCAGGATGCATTTCACAATGTTGGCTTTTTCAAGTACTAATCTATACTTGAACGCTTTTTAGCCCTCAGGCTAGTTTTCTGAAATTCTTATTCTAATCATTATTTCATTATCTGGATCGTGAATCACTTTGTTGTTCTTCTGACTCCCTTTACGCTTTCTTCTTCAGCTAATAGGTACATTTGATTCATTTTTTTCTTTTCTATCTCCCTTTACCTTTGTTCTTTTTCATCTTCATTAACAGTTATCTGTTAAACTTTCTGCTTTTTCTTACCTCCCTTACTTTGCTTTTACATGCTTCATTATTCCTGATCCTTTGATTGCAGCAGAATACACTTCAAACTGTCTTTACAAGAAATCATTAGCTGAATTTTGTAGCGACACCAGAAGCTGTCTCAGTGATTGGGCTAGTTGGAAACACTGAGGTTTAGCTTACGAGCGGGTCCGAGGGTCAAGCTTGAGGGAATCTGGGAAGGTGCCCAAGGATGGGTTCAGCTGCAGGAGATTCGCCTAGACCCCCCTTCAGATGAGAGTTAAACGTTGCGTCCCGACTAGTACTCTTCTTGCTGTTCAGCTCTGCTATACCTTCCTCGCAGCTAGCTTTTCTAAAGGAGGATAGATAATCTCCATTCTTACATCTTTTACAAGTTGTCTGGATTCACTCGACACCCGAACGTTACAGAAAACAGTTAGGCGGCTTAATTTGACATTCTCTGTTGTTTCCTTTATCATAAGCCTCTTGTTCGCCTGCTCACTATGTTGCTAAAGAGGGGCGGTCCTTAACCCCATTAAAAGGGTGTGGGTAGAGAAAGCTTCTTTTATAGGAGGACCACATTGGGTTGAGTTTATACATAACAAGTGTTTGTTTCATATAATTCGTGACACTAGCCCGACTCGATTTCTTTTTGAATTTGTAACCCCGATTTAGACCAACACTTTCCTCGTCACTTAATAATACTATAAAATATTGATTAGCTATTAGAACTGATACACAAGATACCTATAACTGTATTAAACATTAATTCAAAACCAAAATGTATGGTCGAAAGTATATTATAGTACGAAAAAGGAAATACTTAGAAGTATAGAAAGGGAGCGCTAAATTTCTGGGTTACGACTCCTTTCACTTAAATAGGAAAACGTGTTTACTTATTGTTTAACACTACTCCCAAACCATAAGGACCAACCGTTCTATAACTATCCTTTACTCATAATACTTTTAGTTTTTGACTCTATATCTAAATCTGTATTAACTAACATTTATTATAGGGAAAAAAAATTCTAAGTAGAAACGTTGGTTGAAAAAACCAAAATTAAAATACGACCTAACCTAGATAATTTGAATTTTGTATGCACTGAGGTAAAATATGCCAGGATAATACAATAGCTAAAGCTGAAATAATACTGTGATATTAAGGGGTAAAAGTTTAAATAAGAGGGTATAAGACAAACCTGGTCTATGATATTTCATGCCAATAGGGTGAATAAATAATACTTATTATCGTAAAAGAATGCCAGACCTAAACCCAATAAAATATATCTTAGTAACTACCAAAATAATGAAGATAGAGCTTAAGATAACTAGAGGTAAAGTTAAGAATATGTCCCGCCTTCATGTGCATATTTTTATAAAAATTTTACGGGGTCCATTAGGATTAGCTAAAAAAGTGGTACACTATAACTTTAACTGAATAATAGGTGTAGTTAAATATCGCACGTATTACTGCTATAAAATGACACGTATTAATACGGTAAAGAAATATTGACCATAAGCAGATTCTATATAAAACTTTACAATAGATTCGCCTGTCATAAAAGGGAAGCCACTTAGAACCTAAACTTAGGACATTACTAATCAACTGTATAGGGTTAAAAGGTAAGAATACACATTAATCCACCATATCTTCTAAAGCTTGATTATCAACTCACAGCGGTGTACAGCCCTGGACCAAGGAATAACAATCTTTGTAGAAAGCGTGATTTATTAAAATTGGAAAAATAGCAAAATTATAAAGGAAAGCATAACCCTAATAGCTTAACCATCATACCTAAATTGAGACCTTAGTCGAATAACAATATTATTTGTATATCTTTGTTGGAAATAAACCTCTAAGAGAGCTAAACGACAGTAGTTTATGTCCTATCATAAACATAAGAAGTAATACAGGTACCTACTCTATTCAATAAAGGGATGAACGAAGTAATTAAATTACCGGCCGTAACCATGTGGGCAGCGTTGAATTAACGGGCGGAAACTGGGTAGCTCCTTCCATGCGGATTGGGTATCAAAATATGGAGACCTACCTGTGGAAACTTTTTGGCCATGCTCCGATTATAAAAAACCTATTATAGTTATAACATTTTCGTTAGTTAGGAGCTAGTTGAGAATATTACATTATTAATCTAAACTAACTAAAGGTCAATATGTTAATAAGATCCCTAATTTTAAAAAGCATCTCCAACTCTATTAGTTAAAAATCGCCCCGGCTAGAGAACTTTGATTAGCTGCATTCTATGAAGTTCAAAAATCGTACTAAAGGTATGAACAAACCCCCACAGCCTCCTCACCTAAAACATAACAGGTTAATTTATTTCCAGTTCTATGTATAATCATCATAAAGAAACAGCTTAAAATCAGCTAAAGAATCTTGTTATGCCTTTTAATCAAATTTTATACCTACAATTGATTATTGGTGTTTTACATACAACAATGGTTATTTATGTCTAGAAAAGCTTTACCATATTCATAACAGATTTTATCTTCTAATTTGAATTTTATACCTTCAACCCGAAGATAGAGGCACGAACTTTAAAATATAAATTGTGGATTTTACCATCATCATAAGATAATAAAAGTTTTTATACCTTACTAAATTTAGGGTTTTTTTTAAAAAAAAATGGGAACATTATATTTGGTAAATATCAGAAAGTCATAACTATTCTTGTTAACTAATTGCAGATTACTCCGTATTTTATATATTTCCTGATCCTAAATATCAAACTCATTTTTTCCATGTAATCTTTAAATCTTCCTACTAATGTGTGAGATATTCTAAATTCAATTGTACCGATAACTAATTTACTGTTTGGTTGACTGGAATTACGAACATCAAAAGTTTCCCTCGCAACTAAAAAATCCTGTAATTCAATCGGGTCATAAATTACCATTATCAGATTTATTACAGGTCCCGCTTTCAATAGGAGTATCACCCCTGCAATACTCTTGATTCTTAACGTGTCAGGAATAAACCTAGAATTCATTGATGCCTTTTATATTTACTATTGATTTTAAACTTTCGACAGGTAAGATGAGGCTTTATCATTTACAATTCTTAACCGCTTTGTTTACAAATAGTATAAATCCGTCGCCTTTAGCTAAATAAACGGATATGTTTCTAATAAATAATGAGGTTTTTAAATCTTCAATTGAATCTATTGAATATTACTATCCTCGGTTTAGAGGCTATGTGAAGTAAAAGCCGAGCCACCTAAGTATTGTTGGTAATAGTAAACAATAACTGTAAACTTTTGTATGTAGCCTAATTGAAATTTTCAAATTGAACTACGTGCAACCCTTAATTACATTTTTATTTCTACTACTATTATAGCTAAAATGAACCCTCACCGTTCTATTAAACCAGATGCAGCACTCTAGGGTTACAACTGTAAGAATTATAGGTAGGGTATATTTTATTAGATCGAATTGTTTAAGATGGGACTTTTTGGCAATTAGGGTTTCAACCCTTGTTTGCTTGATTGCAACATCCGAGTTTAAAATCCCTTCCTTTCGAAACCCCTTAGAGTACACCCTTGAACTCGAATTAACTTTCTGGGCTATTTAATCGATCCAGCTGCGTCTAACGCGTTTGCTCCTTGAGAAGCAATACTTATTTTAGTATTGTTGACCTTAGATCCCGCGATTGTTCCATTTTCGTTTCACTCATTCTCTAAAGGCTTGTTTACCGTATCCTGTAGTAAATTTACTTACAGCCACTAATGGTTTTTCATTTAATATCTTGGTACCTTAACTTTTAGATATCCCCGGAAGTTGTGACAGTTTATCCCCATGTGACACTGTTTTCCCCTGACGGTGTCCTCGAGGATCATGGTCATATATCCCTTTAGAATAGAATTGAAACTAAGAACTTATTAATAAGACCAGGTATTACATAAAGTACTGTGTTAAAGTATAGAATTGGAAAATTTTCATACCAATGTTAAAGATTCACTATTAATTCATCTAAATAAAGTATATAGATACTTGATTAGTTAAGTTTTAATCTACTTCAAAAAAATCAATAATACTAATTTGTTGGTTGAAATTAACAGTAGGACAACTTAATAACGACTACGTGAACACCCCGCAGACTTTTCTACCAAAAAAGCCGGGAAACTATATACCCATGTAATCTGGTAACCAACAATTTAGTACTTAAAATAACAACATCATTTCAATCTTATAGCAACTATTCCCTCTTCAGTCTATGAAAAGAACCTAGAATTGCTAAGCAATACAGATTCTGCGTTCCGGCGCAACTACTTTATAATGAGATGTGGATACGGTTGGTCCTAATAAATCGTCAAGGTTTAATAGGGACTTCCCATATGTAGGAAATGTCATAGGATAAAGCTTTATTTCTATAGGGAATAAGATTAATATTTATATTTTTTTCTATTAAAAAGAAAATCCTAAGATTCCTATTTAAAAAAAAGTACTAAAGGGTTAAACTCATTGTTTTTATTTTTATATATTCAAATTATCTTATGTTATACGGCTAATACAATATACTATTTTTTGTAGTCATTAATGACTAGGGGCATTGTAGAGTTAACTAAAATCCTTATGTCGTAACACTCATGTTTTCCTTTAGAACTAATCCCCCTTTCTAGTAGAGTTGCCACAGGGCTTTGGGCTGTTAAGACTTCTAGTACCCTAAACCCCCCCCCCGGCCCCGGGATTTAAGGAGAAATAAAATATTACATGACCCAAGCCAGCAGAAAAAATGACTTAAATTAGACATATAATAAGTTAGCCATTTTAATGTGAGTCAAGGCACAAATTTGTGGTTTATTTTACAGATTCTATAACTATAGGAATGAACTTGTGTCATATTCCACATATTCTGAATACCCTGACAACTAAAATACTCCTTCTCTATTAAAAAAATGAAACCCTTTGATTGAGTCTGCAGGATATGCATCACATTTCTTATTAAACCAAATGAAGGGCAACACAGAGACTGTTATGAAAATTCCGCCTGATGTTATAACAAAATCTAATATGTGTTAACTTCTGTTACTTATAACTTGTTAGCACTTCTCCTTCTTAAAATCCCCTTGTTCTAAGTCGTTCTGGTATCAATTAATATGAATCAAACTTCTATAAAATTCTTCATTAAAGTCTATAAAAATCAGGGATACTGGTAACTCCAATATCATTGTTTGACCTCTGCTAAAAACTGTCACTTTGAGGGATCATTTATTTCGATTCCATTAAATATAATAATTTAAAGTGGAAAGCTAATAGAGTGTTATATAACTCAGGTGTTATAGTTTCAATTTAACTCGGTTAAAAGTTATAATATTCATTTAGTTTCCAATCCATAATTGGACTATATATAACCTTTAATAAGGGTTTTCACGTGTAGTCTTCTAAGGAATTTTATATTTCCTGCTGTTGTCCCATGGTTCATCCATTAAGATTTTCACTATAAAGTAACTAAGAGGCTTTAGAAGTTTCCAGCATTAGTGAACATTATTCATAGTTATAGTTATGCTACAGATTTGAACCTGGAAAATTATATATTCTCTTTGAAGATTTCCCCTTGAGTTTTTATATTCTATAATGTACTTCCCTTTATACTAAAAATATTACCCAGGCTCTTCAGCTAGAAACAAAACTACCTATCAATTAAATCCTTTTCAGATGCAAAAACTTTTCAATATAGTATATCCCGGATTACCTCTTTCTGGCACCATTTTTAACTTAGTTCTTCAGAATGGAATTCTACCTAATGCCTTTTTGGTCTCATTAAA
>JACYFI010001967.1:0-10971 GCA_020975735.1 Ophiocordyceps xuefengensis | reverse complement strand
ACCGACCGCCTGAGTATCTCTTCAGCACATTATTGGTAATTTCAATTTAACGGGACCCTTTAAGCTTTAGGGATATCCCCCCGTGAGTTTGACAGTTTTATCCCCCATAGACACCCTTTTTCCCTGAGGGCCCCAGAGGATCTATGAGCTCATAATATCCTATAGAAGTAGGAATAACTAAAGAACTATATTAGAGTAATAAGGATATTACGATAGAAATACTTTTGAAACTTAATTCAAATTGAATAAATTTATGCCAAATATTGATTGTTCAACTATGGTAATCACCTAAAAAGTATATAGAACTTGATTATTATTAATCCTATTCAAAAAATCGCCAATAATAGCTAATAGTTGGTGTTTAGATTATCTACATGACAACTTAATAAACGACTACCTCACCACCCAACTTTCTACCAAAAAAGCCCGGAAAACTATAGCACCCTAGTTAAGATGGTAACACAATTAACTTAAATTTACAATTATTTATATTCTATACCTAACTTCACTTAGTACTAATAAAAACAGCAACTAGATTGCTAGCCAAAAGCAAGATTTAGGCTCCCCCGGCACTACTATAGGGTAGGATGGAACGTCTTGTCCTAAATATCGACAAGTACATAGAACTTTCCATCATTAGGAATGTATAGAATAAAGGCTATTTACTATAGGAAATAACGCATAATATTAATTTTTTTCTATTAAATACGAATCCTCAGATTCCTATTAAAAAAGTAACTAAGCGCTTAACCGCATGTTTTTATTTTTATATATCAATCTAATTCTTATGTTATACCGCTAATACACATATTATTATTTAGTCCATTATGACTAGGGGACATTGTAGATTGAATCTACAATCCTTATGTTCCGTAGGCATTGCATGAATTTTACCTTTTAAACATATACCCCCTTTTAGTATGAGTTGGCACTAGGGCTTCTGGGCTGTAGAGCTTCCTGTACCCTAAGACCCCCGCCTCCCCGGCCCCGGGATTAAGGAAAAATAAATATAATGACCCCAAGCCAGCAAAAAAATTTAAGTTAAATTGAATTATAATAAAGTTAAGATTATGTTAGACAATGAACAAATTTGTCCTATATTACAGGATTCTATAACTATAGTATAGAACTGTGTAAGTATCCACATATTTTATTGAAACACTGCGACCCATAATATACTCGTCTCATTTACATAAAAACTGAAACATTGATTTAGGTTACCCAGTATGCATCACATTTTATACCAATGAAGGGGCCAGCAAAAGGAATTGTAATGACCACCCCCTGAAGTTATTAAGAAATCTTAAATATTGGGTGATAACTCAGGGACCTAAATAAACCTCCCTGTTATTTTAGCTTCTACATTTAAATCCTCTTAGTTCAAACGATTCTGGTACTATATAGAACAGATCCATAAAATCACGTTTCATTTAAATCTAGAAAACAAGGGATAGCTGGTAACTTATATTCATTTGTACGCTTCTGGTAAAACTTGTACATTGAGGGAATCATTTATTCATGCCAGTTAAATATTAATAATTGAAAAGATGGAAAGCGTTATTTTTATAAATATAACTGCGGTTTATAGTTTCAAATTAACCTTCGATTAAGTCTAAAAATTTCTATAGGTTTCCAACATATTCGAACCTATATTATCACCTTTAATAAGGTTTTCACGGTGTAGTCTCTAAGGAGATTTTATTTTCTGCTCAGATTGTCCATTGTAACATCCCATTTGAAGATTTTTCACTATGTAAAGTACTAAAGGCTTCTTGATGTTATTCCAGCATAATAAGTTGAAATTTTATCAAAGTATTGTAAAGCTAAGATTTGGAACCTGAATTGTTTATTGCTCTTTGAAGAATTTTCCCCTCAGTTTATATCTTATAATAGTACTTCCCTTTTTATAATCTAAAAATTTACCCAGCTCTTCAGCTGTAAACAAAACACCTAATAATTAAATCCTCTCAGATGAACAACTTCTTCATATATGTATACTACGATACCTCTTACGCATCATTTTAAGCTTTAGTTTCTTCAGAATGAATTATACCCTAAAAGCTTTTGTCTCATTCACTCATAGTGGTATTCATTTGGTCTTTTCCGAATAAAAGGTTATCTATCTTGTACTTGTTTTAAAAACCCATTAAGTTTAGTTTCTTCTTGAGGAGTAACACCCGAAACAGCTAATTTTTCCTTTCACAAATACCGTTTAAGACATAACTAATCTTCGTTTAGTTTGTTCGGAGGTTGTTTATTGAACAAGGGAAACTTCCAGCTTACTTTATCATGTATATTCAGGATGTAAATAGTTTATCACAGTATGTGGGTTCTTCCCTGAGAAAGCAAATCAGAAATTCACTGTTATTCTAATATTGCTAACAGGAAAAATTAGAATACCCATATTTAATTAATGCTCTTTAGAAATTACATAAAACCTTATACCTGTTTGTACATACTAAGTTAAATATCTTTTGAAATTCTTTTTTTTGGATAGGGTTTGTAGGGGACTGGGCACCTCATAAATATCCATCTTGTTAGTTTATTTAGTTAACATATAAATCCCTGATGTATTTTATTCTCTTTTATGAATCCTTTCTAGCGTCAAAAACATCTTACTACCACCTTGTACGGGTGCGGTTAATTTTATTAACAGGGGTTATTAACCGATCGAAGTACTATAAATAGTATAAAAAACTACGAGAATTTACATTTGTGTCACAAAATCCTTACAACACCACTTTTGGAAAAGGACTTTTCTACCATGGTTTTACAATACTTTTGTATGTCGAAATAGGTGCATCCTCGAAGTTTTTAACTTAAAGAATGAGTTAATTCCATCTTAACACTAAAATTAAGATTAACACTAAAATAATACTTAGATTGTTATATCATGTAACCTCAACTATACCTTCCCATTTTGTCGAGTAGCGCTATCTTGGGAAATATAAACCCCCCAAGCGGCTAGGCGCGGTCAATAATAAATGTATTTATAAATTTTCATAGTTTTATGGTAAAAACGTAATGAATTTCTAATAAATAGAAATTGGTTTTTTTTGTATAAACATTACCTACCTCCTCCTTATTTTTTACACAATTATCAGCGTTATAAACAACTTTACTTATACAACCAACACAAATTAAACTTACTAGAGTAATAATTATTGAACATCATTAAACGGATCAACTCAGTTTGCATTCTGGAGGAAAGCAAAACCCTAATATTGATAAAGAGAATAATTGTGTTTTTTAATGGAAGTGGTTTCTACTACCCTATTATTAAACAACCCCAAAATCATTACTCCTATTCCTACTCCCTGCCTCCTATACATCCACCCTGTTTGCCAACCCTGCACCTATTATTTTAAAGAATGTACACGGAAATGCCTATTTATTCATTCTTCCTTAACATGAAGTCTCCTCATACCTACTTTGCCCTAAAAAAAGTCTTATTTGTTTATTTTTATGAACGCGGCCTCGTGGACGAAAGTATGATGCTCAGCGGTATAATGGAGTTTTAGAAATTCTTTCTTGAGCGTGAAATAAAATAAATGTGGCTCCTTGTCGGATGGGTTATTTAGTTTGTGGTGGAGATAAGCATTTCAGCTTTTACTTTATTCTCGTATAAGAACTTCAAATTTTATTTGATTTAAGCACCATAATAAAAGATTTTCTACTTCGGATGTTTTTAATCATGTTACCTATTCAAAAGTACACTGCCCCCGCAGTAATAATACCTTATAATATAAAGTCTATGTAATTAAACCAATATTCCCATTTCCATTAGCCACTAAGACCAAAAGGGATAATTTACAGAAATTCGTAAATTTAATAAAAGGATATACTAAAAGCAAAAAATTAGAAAACGATTTTCACACCACTTGAAGCTCTATTTTGACCTAAAAATAATGATATCAGTCACCCTCGAATAATAGCTTATTCTCTTTGGTAAGGGGTATATGCTGGATAGCTAAATTAATAGAATTTTGAAGGCTAAAAATAAATATTGTTAAATTATGACGCTCACAAAATAAAATAAAAAGTCATACCTACCTGCATTTAACCATTAAAAAGAATTGGTTACCAACTCTATGGGTACCCATGCTTAGCCATTCTTTTATTAATAAATTAAAAATAATAGGTATTGTCTAATGTTATACAGGATTTATCTTAACACAAAGATATAGGGATTTGATATGTCTAATTTTATTTTAAAACTTAACTTTTTGTGACGTGAGACCGGTGGTCCGGCCAATAAATTTACTTTTATTCATTAATAGCCCGACTAAGATTACCTATTATTAGTACAAGCCCTTTTTAATACTTAAATTTTCTATAAGTATTAATTTTTATAGTCCGTATGCTGACAAACATTTCTTTTACTATACTTTAAATAGTTACACAGCACCTTTTACACCTCAGTAATATAAGCCCGATTTAAAGATAAGAATATTAAACTTTATCATGCCTGCACTTTAATTACCATTTGTTTACCAAAGAATCCACAAAAGGAGGTACCCTATCAAAGAAAAAGAATGAGTAATTAGCTAAACTTTAAAGCGTATAAAACAGGATTAATTTAAAAATTATACCTTTTTAATTGATTTACTAATTTGTCATAGGAGAATTAGTTTTTATCCCATTTAATTTCTTTCATGTTACTTTTTCTTCCACTTAGTATAGGCAATATAAAAGAGAACCTATTGCTACTAGTATGAAAAAAGCGATTTAAATTACTAATGTAATATTTGTGACTTAAATAAAATATAAATGCTTGAGTGGACAGCAATACTAGATATAACACTAAAGCTAAATAAATATAAAATCTACTACTTATTGACTAATAGCCAAGATAACTTTTTTATTTAAAATTGAGTTAAACCTACTACTGTTCTAATTATTAAGGAGAATAAAAGCAACTATTAAATAATATAAAGGTCAACTGTTTACTTGCTAGAACCCCTGAGCCCTGTATAAAAAACTAATTTGCACACAAATAAAATAATATAGAAATTTTAGCTCTGTTAAGTACGAATTGTTGACTATAGTACGGTTAAGGCGCATCATTTAAACGTCCATATGATGGTTTGGTTGTTAAAATTTTAATTGTCCCCAAATTACAGAAAACATAACAACTTTATTAATAAATTTACTACTCAAGAAGACTTTTATTTTTAGATATCTATCCTTTATTCATCCTGTTCTTAATTGAGAATTCTCTGGCATCGAAACTTGGTTAGTTAAATGATTTTTTGTTTGTACCATTTTGACTAGCTTACGCTCAATTTCAAAATCCTTAGATTAAACACCAAATGAACGAGGTATTTATTGGAGAAAAGGTAAGAATCTTTTTATAATTATCTTTTATGATTGACATTAAATCAGTGTAAATCTTTAATCGAACACAGTTTGACCACATCCAAAGAAATCCTACTAAACTTTTCAATAGTAATTCATCTCCTAAGATGTTTAGTTACTACAAACGTAATACTACACACTTCTGTTTTAAATGTATTTAGATTCTCTAGTACTAATTTTAAACAACCATCACCACTTGTAAAACCAGCTACTCCATTGGAGGGTCTTAATTTGAAACTACAGTGTTTAAATTAATGGGCTTGCTATAAGAAACTGATATCCAGGGACAAAACCTACTAGAGTAAAGGAGTTACACCCTTTTATTTAAAGAAGCTCTAAATATTTTTATTTGCAAACCTACAGCTCTTAAATCGTTCCCCCTCGTTGTCATCAAACGACTATTCTTGTAGATAATAAATAATAGAAAGTATTTCTTGAGTTTTTAGAGGGATATTTACTCAAAATGGGTATACTTTTATATAAATTTCGCACTTTAAAACCTATGAAAAATCACACACAACCATTTCTTTCTGACCTAATTCTTCCCTCACTCTAAAATAGCCTTTTAATAAGTTTAAAATAAATCAGGTCTCTAGCATAGTGAAGATTAATTCATAAATTATCACACCTCGGAATTGCAACTACTTGGCTTTTTTTGGTGAAGTTATGACGAATTAAAAACAAAGAAAGCAATGTCTCTGCATTTGAAGCAGAATCCTGATATAAGATCAGGTCTAAAGGTAGTTTGCTATAGTCTAAGTTATGACACAGAGGAGATAAAGTTGTCTTTGAATAATTTTGGTTAAGAAGGGAATTTTTTAACCTGATACTACTTGTGAAGCCCAAGTAGAGTATATTCTTAAACGCGGTAAAGGAATACCAACATCAAATACCCATTTGACTCGTTTGTCTCTTTTCAATAACTACTCTTGGGTCGAATGTATTTACTGTACTTTAGTTCCGGCGATTACCAATTCAGTTTTTACTATCTTCTGCTTTAATTTACTATAACCTGATAAATAGTTAGCCATCTCATATAAATATTCATATATGGCTTAGTACCAGAAACCTTTAGGGGTTTACCGGAATTTGATTTAAATTTTCTCCCAACCGTTGTGGATAAGATATTCCAAGTCCCTTTTTTAAGGGAAGATCAAAATTGAAATGGGGGTCGCACTTACTTTAAATGAAACAATCCTATATAAATATAACTAAATGAGATACTTCTTAATATATAAGGTTTTATATTCAATTAAATTGTTATAGCCTTTAATATCCCTTTGTACTAGTATTATTAATAAATTATCTGACCTGTTAGCTTCTGATTGGGCATATTAATAAAACCTGTCCCTAAATGAATGACTGGGAAAAGTAACTCTAATTGGGAACGACCTTCCCCCTTTCCCGAACCGTACGTGTGGTTTGCCCCATCATAGGCTCCCATCCAAGATTTTGGCCCTTAGACTTTTTTTTTTTCATTTACGTTGTGGGATGTTTTATGCCTTATGTGTTCATAGTCGGCACTCTCTGACTAAAGTAATGGTTTTTGATTACGATTTCTTTCCGAAAGCCATCACTTTTAATCTACGTTCGTTGAGCTTTAGATTAGTCCTTCATACACGAACGTGATGCACTCCACTCTTTAAGTCGGAGTCAACATAGAACACAATTTAAAAATACTTCCAAAGAAGCCTACTAGGAAAATATGACCTTTCGGGGCATATTTGAATTTTTAAATATACTATACATCCACTTTTTAATATTAAGGACGGATGCTTTAATCCTAGTAACTAGGTTTTACGAAACCCATGCTTTATCTTGCCCCCTTAGATTTTTTACCCATAAGTTGAAAATATTTGTTAAGCTTGAAGTCCAGCGTTGAATTTGGCTGCTAGAAGTCCTTAGCAACAAGAATTTCTTTCATATATAGGGTGTAACTTTTTGCTGATAGTGCTTTAAAATTATCTGCGAAACGATGGTATTGTATTCTACCTCCTATTAAACTGAAGTTTGGTATAGTAGGATAATAAGCATCTTAGATTCTTGGCATTCAGAATAATATTGTTTGGGTATGGATCCTACCTTTTTGAAAGATACCATTGCCTGATCAATTTTTTTGGGTACCTTGTTTTCTATCGGGGCTTAGAATGTTCTCATATTTTTTTAATTTATGCTCAAAGACATTCCTTCTTCTAGATAAACGTCATGATTTACTTCTTTACGACTCTAACCGAATAGGAATTCAGGTGTTCTTGTTTAGCGTTTGGTTATTTTGGTGTTTAGCTTCGGAAAGCTGTAACACCTAATCTTCCTGCAAGAACACTTAATCTTTTGACATTAAGGATTTAACAACAGTTCTTCCTTTGATCTCTTAAAACTACCTTAATTCAGTCATCTACATATCCTAAATTATTTTCCATCTCTTCTTAAATTTAAGGGTCGATATCTATCTTCAGACGGTGATTAAGTCGGCATAAACTTTTATTAAATTTAATTTCGCCCTCAGAGTTTTGGCCTACTTTCCTTTTACGGGAGAATCAGATAATAAGTTTGGGTTATAAGTAGCTTTGTCCCACGGCGAATTGCTTTCTTTTAGTTCACCGATAAAAACGTCGGAGTTATGAGAAAGATATTTCGTAATAATGGGCGGCTTATTATTGTCCTTGAGGTGTTCCTGCTAGGATGTAGAATAAAGTTATGAATCCCATTGTAAACCCGCTTCCACCGACTTATGACGAATTAAATCCAAAAAATCTTGGGGTCTTTATTCTTCGTTCAAGACAAAATCCAATCATTTGTTAAATGATCTATTTTGTCAGAAACCATTTAGTATTGTCTCCTTCTATAAAATCAATTTTGGCCAATTAACGACTTTCGTCTGAACCATTTTAATGCCGGGGTGTTGGCAGCCTTCTGTAAGGTTAAACCCCATGACTGCTTTCGTTGAAATTGGTTCAAGTTAAATAGCTTCGAATATCTTCTTAATACATTCCGTCTAAGTTGGTCTCTTAGGTGGGGGCAATAGTTCAAATGAGTCGTTTTACCTCCGTTAGCTTTGGCGTATATTGTATTCTTCTTCCGGGTGGGAGAATTGGAAAGTAAACCATCCTTTCAAGGATATTGATAATATCTTCACTATTACTTCCTTCTGACAATCCTTCCGAACGATAGTAGGTGCATTATGACCCCCCGGAGTCATGTTGCCTCGGGCTTTACTTTGCAATTTTTGATAAGGTGCGTTAATATTAATTCTTTATCATAATTATAAATCTGATAATTTTATCTATCACAAAAAAATCTTTGCTTAAATTTCACAAAGTTCATGAAATTCCTTCCCTGTTTAGGTTTACCAAAAACCTTCACAAATTGAAACCTTACTGGAACTTCCAGCGTAGTGGTGTAGCTTACGAGCTAAAATCCTTGGAGTCCTCCCATAGATGGATAACTATGCGTCCTGCTTGTTAACCCTATCGGTCCTTTAGGACTGTAGGTTGAATACCGTAGTTCACAATTATTATTTTTGTTCTTAATCCTCCCCTTAGAGTCCCCCCACTCTTTCGACTGTTTTTTTCATGTACTTACTTGTACCTGGTTGTCTTTCGATCCACATCGTTACGGATTCTTCATATCCAAATCATACACAAAGTTGCACATATCCTATTTCTGACCCTAGATATGACCCTCATTATTCAGAGATAACCTGGAAAACAGGGTTCAGGCAGTTTAAAGTTTCACTCATAGCGGCTCGGCCTCGATGTGGTCACTTAGACACTTATGCGGATTTTCATCCTTCACAACTTTTGAAGGAGGGCTTAAGTTAAATGTTGTGGCGTCTTCCCCCCTTCTCTAACTGCTCGATTGCGGACGTTATGTATGGAAATAAAACTAAGGTCAGTTTGGACTCTAATAATAATAATTACACAACGGCGCACTATAAACAAAGAACTGAATCACCCAATTAAAAAAGTATATTAAACCCCCTGAGTTGATAATTCCTGATGCTATTTAATAAGTACTTAATATAATAGTATAATCCATAATTTGTAAATTTTCAATTAGCTAAAGAATAGAAAACTAAATTCATATGTTTAAGACATCAATAAGTCAATGAATCCTGTTATTTCAAATAAATATTATTAAAGGGTTAATTCTTATTTTTTAGATGGTTGTCCCATTTTATTTTAATTATGCTTTTTTGTTTATAATAACAATTTTAAAATAACCAGTTTTTTAAGATATTATCCAGACTAATCAACCAAATTTCTAGGGGTTAAAAAACTAGTTCAAGGTCCAATTATTAATAACCCTTATTAAAATATAAATGTTCAATTTAAATAATTTGTGCTAACAATATTGGTAACTAATAATCAAAACCCCCCATGGTATACTACACCTGTTAGGTTAATACAGTTAAAGGGGGATTAGGAATCATTTAAGATTACAAATAAATTCTAAATTAATTATACGCTATTCTATTTAAATTAAAATGCATAAATCCACGTCTTTAGATTAACGTCGGTTTTAGAAAGCATAAAGTAAGATAGATATATATACATCTAGGTTGCAAAAAAATAGCATTCAAACCCTTTAAGGATGACAAACCTGAATAATATAATCAGCGATAAGGTTCAAACCTAGAAATTGAGGATGCTGCTAAAGGAGAAAACACATTCAATTAGAAGGTACAGCTTATCTTGATTTTTCATCTTTTAAAGACATTAAAGAATAATACTATATATTAATTTCATGTATTCATCTGTATCAGCTATGTTGAAAGGTTAAGTCTTGTAAAGGCCGTCTCTATAAAAATATTATATAATCAACCTAAAATCAAGTCCAAGGTGTTTGAAACCATCGAGAAGAGAACTCGAACTCTTACTTACCGTAACGTATGAGTGTAGAGTTTTTACCTTTCCTAAACTACCAAAGTTTGGGTAATCTACGGCTGGGTTCTTATAGGTCATCATTAAAAAAGGATATTTTTATTTTGAGCGGCTTCGCTGAAAAAACACAAAATATTATATATAGGTAGATAATACACGACCTTTAGCAATATTTTAGTCATCTTTATTTATTGCAAGCGGTAGCTTGCTTCAAGAAAATTGGCGGTTATCTTTAATATTAAATTTTAATTACTATATTAATGTTAGCTAGGGATATATTTCTTTTGTTCAAACATGAATAAAGGCCTTAAGCCCAAAACCTCAATAAAATAAGTTGACTAAATACAACCCTTTAAGCAGGTTTATCTCCTTAGAATAGTTATTCCGTACACTAATTTTTTTTATCTTCGTATTCTTTGTATTATCTACAAAAAAAGCCTAACCTTACTTCTGACCATCTCCGTTGGTGGAAGGGGTTCAACTGAATACCAGGCGCACTATATCTATTATGTCTGATTAATAGGGAAACCTTTAAGGGCTTTCAAGGCAAGATGAAAACCAGGGAAATAATTTTTGAGGTTAAAGTCCCTTGATTTTAGAAGAAGTTTTTAGGCTAGGAAGGCTAACAACTACAAGCTCTAAATTTAATTCAACCTTCATGTGTTGCGTTTAACCATCTACAGGGGGGGGGTTACGCAGGAAAACAAATAATGCCACTGGCTGCATTTCG
>JACYFI010001966.1:0-12705 GCA_020975735.1 Ophiocordyceps xuefengensis | reverse complement strand
ATAGTTTTTACTTTAAAAAAAATAATTCCCTAATATTTTTTGTGCGTGACAGAAGCAAGAAAAGGTTGAACCTAAAATTTCCTAGGGGGACCTTTCCCCGGGTCCCCGAGACTCTCGAGATTTTAAAAGCCATCTTTAAGTTAAAATTTGAAACATAGATTTCCTCCGTTTATCTTTTTTTTTTAAGCCCACAAAAAAATAGGTACAAACCTATGGTTGAATAAATTCGAATTTTCGTGTTCGAAATTTGCAATTCCAAATATGCAGAATGAAACGATAAAGAATTTCGTTACCGCTATGCCGGCAAAACTACTCTACCCTTATTCCAAAATACTAATTTAAAAGTAATCTAAATGATATTTCAAAGTTTAATGAGTATTTTTACTATGGAAATACTTAAAACTAGGACAATCCTAGAATCAAAATTTGTTCGTGGCCTCTAATGTATCTATATTTTATCTCGGAAATTAGTCTTAACTGGACAACTAAGAGGTACTTTAGTGTAAGACAAATCAGTTAGGTATTAAAATGAGTTATCTAATCTACTCTAGGTGTAGCTAGGAGAAACTTTAAATGCGATTTTAATACATAGCAGGCTGCCGAACTCCTTATTAAAAAATTACCTTGTTTTTAACTAATAAGATAGAAATTTATAACTTTATAAAAAACTGGGTATAAGCATGTTAGGGTTAGGAGTTAGAATTAGTACTATAGTAAAAGCGTATGATAATATCAAATATAAGGATGATTGTATCTATAGTTAAAAGTATTTACAAACTAAGAGAGGTACAAGTAGCTAATTCTTAAACTACACCCAGCAGAATTATAACTTAATCACCCTAGATAAATGAAATAAAGGAGGTAATTAAGGGGTAATCTATATATTAGTTTATTGAATTAGGACCTTAAAAATTAGCAAAATTCAAAGGAAATGATTTCATTAGTAAAAATTTAAATTGTAGAGTATGGAATTTATATATATGCTATCTACTTTTAGTATTACCTTACAGATCCATGTTGCAGTGACAATATCAAAAGTCGCCTAACGTAATTTTAACTGTGATACCCTGATCTATATTAAATAACTTGGATATTGGCCCTAGTAATATAAAAGCGTGGAAATTATATTAAATATTTTTTAGCCATGAATTAAACAAACGTTAGCTGCGCTCCTAAGGAAAAGAAACATATTTAAAAGTATGCCCGGCTGAAGCACAGCAGTTTAAATTAATTGTTTATATAAAATAGTTATTATAAATTAATATTTACTAACTATAATAAACCTATTATGCTTAATCATAAGTGCACCTAAAGAAACTTATAAAATAGGTAGCTCAAAACAATTAGTAACTATTTAGGAGCACGCATTATACCCTATAAAAGAAGAGTAATAAAAGGATTAAGATTGTTCACACGCACATAAAAAGTTTTAGTAAACAGCGTGTAAGTACTTTACTGGCCTTAGCAGAAGGAGAACTTTTTGCTAAACATCACAAATTCGCGAACCCCTTAAGCTATTTTTACCTAGAATATTATACAGGTAACTAAATACTGGAGCTAGGTAATGACTCGAGGGTAAAGAAAATCAAATAGATGCACGAAAGGAATAGGCGATCGCCACCAAGTGCCTAGGTTTAGGTATGGCAGTTAGTGACTTAAAATGGTATGGGGTGTTAAAGGAGGCGTAGCTTCGCCTTAGCCACCCTTTGTTTTAACATGCTAAAGATAATATCAGACCTAACTGAAAAAGTACAGGTGATAAATTTATGACGCTGTTAAATGGATAGTTGGTAAATTAATATTAACAACTATTAGGGGAGGAAAGTCCTAGAACTTTTCCTGTGTATAATGCCTCGCGGGGGGTTAGAGCTCTCTAAAAATGGTTTAAAAAAGGAAACATTTCGGGTTACAGGGTTTGATTACAGGCATTTCGCAGGATGCTTAAAAATTTTAATTTTAAAAGAGATTATTGTTGCACCTACCCACAAGCTATTAATTGTATTTTTTTAGGTCAGTAGGAACCTTAATATTAGCTTATTAGGTTTACGTGTTATAACCTTATGGGGCGGAGTTATCATTTAGGTTGATATGGAATTAGGGTATAACTACATATTATGTTAGCTAGTTTCATCTTTTAGGCTACCTATGTTACCTAGTTATTAGCGGGAAGGCAAGTGCTAATAGTAAATATGCTTCTTAGGGGTTCTTGCTAAGAAGTACAGCCCACAATAATTAGCTATAATTGTTTTAATAGTTGATATATTTTAATCATAATATTGGATAACAATAGTTTAAAATTGCTAAATTAACAACGTACAGTTTCAAAAAATAGTTGATTAGCTTTCCCCTTATTTGTAGAACTAATAATATTCTTTATTGGTTCTGAGCAGAACTAACCAGAGTCCCTTTCATTAGCTGAGGCTAATTTTGATTTGCGTCTCGATTAAAAGGATTCACAACTTTGTCGGATGTTCTTTATTAAAGAAAATCAGCAGGGGAAGCAACTTTCAAGTTAAATGCTTAGAGACCTAAGGTGAGATCGTTTATATTTATAAATTATTAAACTATAGTATAGTGCAGACTTTATATGAGAGTTAGAGCTTATACATATTTAATATATCACTAAGAGCCTATTCTTTAGATTATACGAGCCCGGGAGGCTATAAGACTTAATAAAAATTTTTGTTAGCTTCTCGCATACTAACTAATTTTTTTTTCTCGCATCTGGACGAAGTTAGCTCGGCAAAAAAAAGATACAATCGCATAAAAATACACCTATACTAGAGTTTTATTCTTTAATCAGAAGCCATTGAGCTCTTTTAAATACATACCCGGTACTATAAGTCTATGCCATTTTGTAAATTATAAAAATTTATTATGAAACTTGTAATAGGTCATATAAATAATATTAAAAAGGCAAAGAGTAAGAAATTTTTATTAATACATAAATGGTAAAACAAATAAAGGGAGGTGTCAAAAGTTTTTATTTCTTAATGAAACATTAATGACAATTTTCATGAAGGATAGATTTTATCATGCATTTTTTTCTCCCCGCTACGCATAGCTTGTTGCAGGAACAACAGCACGAAATGTATAATAGCTAAGCATTTTAGAATATCTAAGGTAATTTAGGAGGCGCAAGCTCTTCCGAAAATAATTATTTAATTTATATAAAAAATATATTATAAGATTTAAACCTATACATAAAAAGTAGTTTATTTTGATGTTTTTTCTACTTATTATTAAGCTATAAGATGGATATAACTCTCTTTATAACGGTGTAATTGTAAATAGAGTTTACCTTTTACAGCTGGAAGTCTCCACTACTATGTTATAGGGTAGTGTATTATACCTCCCCTCCTCTAATACCTTGTCTACTAATATTAAAAACCTCAAAGTGATATTAAGGTCTAGGATTTTTAGATAAGATTCTAAAAAAACCACACCCAAGTCCTATTAAAGCGTAAAGAGAGGTATTATTTATCTTGATCTAATACTGTAACAGGTAAACTAATATATTGAAACAGTACAAAGAGACTTTTTATAATAGACTAATGGGCCTAATAATTAAAAAGATAATTCTAATGCGTGCTGCCACGCCACGCACGACGCACAAAAAAGCTTTATTAAAGGATGGGTTTAGATAAGTTTTATTATTATATTACCAAGTTTTGTACATAGAATAGAAAAAGATTTAGCCACAAATATTTAACTAGCTAGAAACGCTTAGATGATCATAGCTAATGAATTAGGATACTTTTATAATTTAGTGCTATTGCTCACAATAATTAGGTTATAAACATTACTATGATGACTAAAATTAAAAGATGAGTCAAACCCGGTAAGTTTTAAAACCCTATTAGCAAAAGAGCGCCGAAATAATGCACCCCAAGGCCTAAGATGTAGTAAAGCAAATGATAATTAAATACCCTTTTAGGTTCTACGTAATTATAACCCTAGAAGGCTACTTAATTTTATCAAGATTTTAAAAAACGTTAGAATTAGCAACATTTAATACATCTAGGGTTAAGTAGATGGCGCAAAGCTCCTTAAAAATTAATAAGTTACTACAAGAATTGTTACTTGCTTTAAACCTGAATTTTATGGAGCATAATCAGTATGGCCAGGCTCGTTAAACACACAATCGTTTTGCACATTAATAAAAGAACAAAAAAAAATAAGAATCAACCCGGAACTGAATTAGTTAGCGATTATGAACCGAACACAGACGCTGTTATTTGTTTTTCTCTATTAGGCCGATGTACGCTAGTATTGTATTATGTGTATTATTTATTAAGTATTTTATTCCTAGGTGGTTATTTAATACAAAAGCGATTTTATTTTAATTATTTGATTCATAAGTTTTTACTGCATATTAATTTGATTAGGGATTGACTACTTTACCCAGAATAATTCTTAAAACAAGGACATTATTTGAACTAGTGTCTAAATGTACGGAAGGGTTTATCGTCCTAGTTTAACTTTAGGTATAAAAAGCTCAATATGCGTTTTTTGTAGTTTCATTTTGAGGCCGGGCTCCTTGTTCCTAGAATTTTAGATTCGAACCATTGAATGGTCCCTTTGTAGATATGTCTTACTTGCCTTATATTATTGTGCATTTTTATGATTATCATATCCTTCTTATTTATATAAATGTTTGGGGTAATGTTTATAAATATAAATTTTATTTTATATGATCTATTAAATGAGTAATCCGGAAAAAGGTATGCAGGTATATGAATTACAGTAAAAATTAATATTATGAGCTTGCTAAATTTCTAATAAATGGCTGGCCTCATTGTTATTCGCTAACAACTAAGGAAAATTAAGACACCCGCCAGCTAGCTATGCCAACCTCTACTAAAAATTTACGATAAATAATATACCTAGTGGGTAGAATTACCACTTATATATTGTAGATAATTCATTAGGAGGTTTAGTTGTGTGCTTCTGCTCTAATAAAAATAACGTATCCTTATCACTCACGAGGCACAGGCCGGCCTCCCCTGTTGGCGTATAAGACGTACTAGCTATAAGGTTGACGGAGTGCTTCATGCTTTTAATTTTTCTATGCTTTGTAAAGGGCTAGCTAAAAAATATTTTTTTCGCCACATAAATCTTGAAGCCTCCTGCTATTTTTGTGTCAGGCAGCCGCCCGCTCCCTGCTGCAACGCGCCGCCTGAAAGCAAGCAAGAAAAATCCAGATTCAAGATTGCACCATAATGCATGCCATGGGGTCTAGCTTTAGCAGTAGGGTAAAAACTCAAGAATCTAAAATTTCCAAGATATATATTTTTAGCGTAACAAATGTTATTATCTATTTTTTTTATTAAAACTTACCTGGTTATAGGTTCTGCAATTATTAATACTAGTATAAATCCTCCTATGACAAAAAAAACCGTTAAAAGCTTACGGTAGGCTCCACCCTGAACTTCAAAAATAAATCAGTACTTAATAACTAGTGTAATAAACTTGATTATATCTTAAATTTTATTTTCATAGTCTTTTAATAAATAGGTAATAATCAATTGAAAATATGTAACAAGGAACATTTAATAATTCAACTTATTTTGATTCTTAATTTAGGTCTTAGATGGTATAACGGATAACCTTTATAGTTATAACTACAATAATAATACCAGGTGCGTTATTATCAAAATTGGAGATTTCCTATTAAAAGAAAATAAAGAAATCTTAGTTTTTAGAGTAAAATGCAATTTGTTAATACGTTATTTTTATATTACCGTATTTTATGATCATTAGATATAAATGTTATTCTAGATATTTTTTGAAAGTATCTTACTCCTTTATTTATATTATTAGGGTTATTTGGGTCGATAATACAAATTAAGTGCTGTACTCAATTTTTCTTTCTTAATATTAGATATATGGGCTGATTATCTTATTATTTTATCTATATTTAAATATATCATCTAACTATGGGTATTGCTGATTTCTTGATTACTTATTTATAATTAAATTTAGGAAGATATTAAAACACGATACTTCTTATATGTTAAGGGATATTGATAGCGTTTCTGTAAAAACACCGGTTTATGGTGTTGAATAATTGACTACCTAAAGGCACACGTGGAATCACCCTGGGGTAGTTATGTTTTTAGCCGGGATTGTCTCTTAAGTTAAAGTCTATCATGGTATATTTCATACTAATTTTACCTTACTCCTTCCAAGTATATAATTAGATTTATACTTTATATAGTATTATGTTATAGGACCCATAACTGTTCTTTTATGCTTAAAAGTTTTAGTCCTTATTAGAACTGCAGATTAATTAAAAGAGTATTAATTGCATATTGTTCAGTGGCTCGTTGCTTCCAGTATATACTTTAAATGAAGTTGCTCTTTTAGTAACACTATTTCCAAGGTCTAGAAAGGTTCTATTAATCGTTGAGGGGATTAAGCATACACGGATTTGATATCAAGTTCTCTTTTTTTGTGTTGGCAGGGGGGAAGTTTTTTTCACGATAAAAACTGGAACAGATCGAATACTTCTACAGAAGGTTTAGCTCCCAATTAATGCTGTATTGTCCTTTATGTTTTTAATCTTATGTTTAGGGTAATTGTGGACACCTTTAACTTCAGATTTTCATAGGGGAGTTCTTACTTTAATCAGGTATTAGTGAAAGATTACCGATTAATGGGTTCTTGCCCTGTAGAATCTATGTAAATTTATCAGCAGCCTATTCAATTTAGTATGTTTTTAATCGTATATCTTTTCGGAATGGCCATTTAAAACTAGATTCCTAACAATCGTTATCTGATGTAAATAAATGAGAAATCCTGAAGTATTATCTTGGGCTTAGTCTTCTTTTTAACAGTAATATTAGGTATTATCATCCTGTTAATGATATATAGACTATTAACATTATTCTGGTACAATATGGCTTTATAGACTTAAATCCTCTCTTAATTTGTAAATAATAAAATTAGATAAGTCTCTAGGGTATAGTTATATAAAATACCTATAACAGAATTTTTTCCTTGGATACACAGGAGAAGACCACAATAAATACTTTAAATTCAAACATCAGTTTAATGCTAAAATAAAGAAATTAAATTGACCAGCAACTATACCCTAATTCTCTGCTCTTATTTTTTAACTTACTTATTAGGCTAACCTAAATAAAAGTTTATTAAATTAATATTAAGTTTTACTGGTCCATCATTCGGGAATCATCGTGACATTGTTGAATAACCCGTTTCTGGTGGTTTGCGGCTAATTTTGGGGCGGCCTCATTTTCTAAATTTTGTATAGGGGGAAATAATTCAAGACAGGGTGGTTTGAAGGGCTAATTTATATAATCAGATACAACACAAAGATGGGGTTATATATCCATAACCATATGCAGCCAAACAGGGTAGTACGAATGAATGCATCAATCATCTGATCACTCAAGTTTCATCTCATCTCATTAATCCTAACCTTTTATACCTACAATTACTAATCCTAGCAACAGGTAATCCTCTTTATTCTTACCACAACCTCTCAACCAGTTCTCAGGTTCACCCTTCTATAAAACCCCTGAAAGCCCGGTAGTTATAACTTACCCACCTAGAGAACATTACTCTGATATAAGTTTATTTTCCCAAAAGCAATATTGATTTCATCATTAATATACTTGATAAAAATAGATACTCGATTGTATAATACCTTCCAACTATATTAAGACAAATAAAAATAGATTACAAGAGTTTGTGAATTGTCTGTAAGCCTTGGTGGCAGCAAGCTTTAATCATGAGGGATCGCACATAAATTATGTTTACACTAGTGCTGCCAACTCCTCAAATATATACTTTTGCTAACAACTAGAGGTTATCTATTGGCCTAAGTTACTAATAAAAAGTAATAATGGGGAGAAGGGTTTTTGCATGGTTTAGATTTAGGGGGTTGCTTATGAACCGCAGAAACAAAGCTCAATGTTCTAATTATTTCGTTAGATTAAAAAAAAATTCGAGAGATACTTCTTTGAATGAGTATACGGATATTAAACTCAAGAGAAGATTTTAATTCCAGTTATAAAGATTGGTCTCTAGTCCGGAAATTTACCCAAATTGACATTTTTATCCGTTTAGGTGCTTGTGCTGATGAAGCCATACTTATGTTTTTTCTTTTTTTTTCATTGCGTGTTTGGTTGGTTTGGCTGCTAAACAACATTAACATATGCACTCACCTTGGGATATGGTATAATCTACTGATTTTACACGCTGGAAACTATCCCTATTTTAGAGCTTGGTAGTCTTCACCCTAAGCTAATCCTTGTCTTACACTCCATCTCATATTTCCACCCTCCACTGCGAAATAAATGGCCTAAGGTGCGGGGTTTTACATGCCCGAGATAAGGCTCAAGCTGCCCCCTTCTAGAGGTATAAATGATCTTATTAAAACTAAACGTATAAACTTACCTAAAATGGTTTTATTATATAGCATGTAAATTAATGCTTTAAATTTGCGTTTACGATTAAAATATAAAGTACTATATATACCATACATTTATTTTTATAAATATGCCACCAATTACACACCTTTTATTATATGAATGTAATATTATTTGCTTTGCTGTATAGTATTTAATTCATAATAATTGATCTAAATTATATTACCAATGATATTTCGTTTGTTCTATACTGTATGTTTATTAATAATAAATAAATGAATAAATATACATTTATAGTATAAATACTATAGTAATTAAGTTATTTTAAAGGATCTTATATTAATAGAGATAGTAATATAACTAATTATTTTTTCACTACATTATTTTATCAGAAATAATAAGTTCCCTAAGGATCCCAATTCGAAGTAAGAGATATTTTTAAATTAGAAAGTGTTAGGGGCGTAACTTTTACATTTTTATCCTTGTAACAAATATAGATTTTGCCTTAATAATGGGGTTTAATAATATTTATATATTAACTTGAGTTTGCACTTAACTATAATCAAATAGTTAAAGTAACAAGTGATCCTATTAGCTCAAGAGAATCTCTATAACGTAGAGCATATTACCACAAAATATAGTTACAAATCAAAAAACGCTAGGAAATGGACCAAATTTATTTCCCTTTCATATTATATTATTTTGTATTTTATATTTAATAATAATTGTAAAATCGGAAAGGTGCCTTACAGTTTTGCATCTACGAGTCATTTTGCTTTAAGATTTGCTCTTAGGTTTAAACACAATAAGTATTAGGGCCAACATTTTCAGGTTCAAAAACAAATGGTTAAAATTCTTTCGTTTTACCTAGTACACGGCAGTTAGCCCCTTTAGGTCTTTATACGCTTTTATTAGTTTACTTATGTGAATTCATCAGTTATCTTGCAGGGTGTATCTTTAAGGGTTTAAGAAATTAAGGGAGCTTAACATAGCAGCCAGGGGACACACATTGTTGTTGAGTATTTTAAGTTGGGTTTGTTTACCATATAAAATGTCTTCAGGGTATTCGATTTATATTTTTATTGGTAGTTTGGATACGATTAACTTTTTATAAATACCTTTCTGGTATTAGAATGTGAATTGCCCTTTATCCAAGCATCAGTTTTTCGTGTATTGACAGTTCGTCCATAAAAGCGGACTAGACTTTACATTAATGGACTGAACGTAAAAAATTAATACAAATTTTTTATACATTAGTCTATGGTAATCACAAAGATTTTACTTTACCCTTTTTATAGTTCCGCTAGCGTATTTGACAACAAGATGAGCGATTATGGCTAAATTTCGACTTTTACTTTCGATAATTGCCTGATTTTTATAAATGATTTTAGATTTCTAAACAATTGTATTGTAAACATTAAATATTTTTATGTTTATTACGCGTTTTCTTAAATTTAATTTACGAATTCCTTATTTATTTTGAATTAGCTAGGATATTTAAAATGTATTATTAATTCATATATTAGAGGCATCCGATTATTTATTTACTTCTTCTTCTCACTAATTATTTGTTTTAATAGGACTTGGTAGTAGCGAATTAATTATATAGTTATTATAAAAGACAAAGATTATTTAAAATTCTTATTAAAGCTTTTTTTTAAATTATGTAAAATTTTAAAAAAGTTTTTAAAATTGAATTTTATTATTAGGATGATTTAGTATACACCTCTTAATACAGATTGTCGGCCTTGAATTAACACTTAGGTTGTATTGTTAGTATAGTATTAGTTGATTTATAACTTATATTAATTAACATTTTAATTTTTAGAGTAATTATTTATTAAAGCGGATGTTAAAATGGGAAAAGTTTAGTTTGTAATTTTGGATAATCATTCTCGAATTTAGTTGTAGGGATGAGTTTATTGTCCCATTATTAGTTGGAATAACCCTACAGGATTAGACAAATAATTTTTTATATGAAAAATAGATGAGTTACTTATAAAAAACGAATCCCTCTCCTCTCTAATAAACCTAAGTTTTTAGTGGCTAGGGGTGGTATGCGAAGATCAATAAATCCCTCAATAAGGTGATTTGAAAATATATACTTAATCCTAGGATAATCAACCTATGGATGATGAAATAATTCAATGGGAAAGGGTTAGAGAAGATATAAGCATAAAACTACGTAAGGATATACCGAATACCAAATTATTTGATAAAAATTGGGCTGACATACTTTTTACTGACCAAGAAGAAGACATATATTTTTCTATTGAGTCAAAGTACCACCTACCTTTAATATAGGTTATTAATGACGTATTTAACCAGTAAATTTCTGGCCCGCTGAAAAGGCGGAGATTTGGTGATGGGGGGGATTTTGTTTAGTAAAAAAAGGCTAAACTCTTAAATGATAATGTTAAAGCTGTTAATGGGTAGAGGGAATTTAAAAAAAATAACAAGATATTATTTAGGTAGAAAAAACATAAATATATAAATAAACTTTATTTACATCTTAAACTTAATCTACCAACCAAGATAACATTAAAATAATTGGCTGATTTTTTTTTATGCGTTGTGAAATTTACCGGGAAGCAAAAGGTTTCTTAAACTTTAAAGGTTCACATTATAATGTGGAGCGTGAGTTAACAAAGTAAGTTAAGGAAAATCTATATAAACTATAAAAAATTTAATCTTATAAGGAATACTAAAAAAATTTAGAGAACAGTGGGTAGAAATTAGTGCCTTGTGCATCTAGCTGCTATAGCGTTGGCCTGGAGGTTGTTGCTTGATATTTGCACCATGCTAACAGCTTCTATTATGAGGCCGCTGTATTGAATTGTTAATTATTCACAGGTCTAGCTCCAGAGGTAATAGACTTATATGTGTAATAATGCCGAAACAAAAAAGAATTTTTATTAGTATAGTATTTATAAAGTAAACAGTTAGTAGAATTTAATCACTCCTCCTGTATAAATTCTTAGACACTATAGTGGGTGTACATGAACAATTTTCGATTTCAATAAAAGATAAGATTTTTATGAGATGAAAATTACTCAAAAAATAATTGGTTGAGTTTAGTGTGGCTTTCGAATTTGATGCGTTCAAGGTGCGTTGACAGCATGCTAACTCCTACCGTTTGAAGTTCACATTTAAGTAAACTACAATACTAAGGTATAATTAAAAAGTGGTGTACAGGTGAGGGGTCTAGAGATATAATTTGCGGACCTTAGAAGAGAAGTGATAATCCCCTTCATATGAAATAGAAGGGGTCAGTTCCATGCTTTAAGAGGAGATAGAAAATTATCTTCGGAGGATAGGTAAGTAATTAAGGTGATTCCTTAACTAGCCCGATACAACTCTCCGTACGTCGATCAGAAGGGCTTGGATCCGGACCAATGGGTCGAAAAACCCAATGCAAATTAGTACAGCCATGAGGAATTTTTGGGTCAAAGGCCAAACGGCTCGTATTGGGCAACTTGGAGAAGGGCAAGTCCCTATTTTGATCAGGTCCTAAAAGATGATCTTAGATAATATTAAAATTGACTAACAGCTTTGTTATATAGTGATAATGACAGGTATGTTTATCGTGTTTGACTAATTAGGCCTGAGTCGCGGTAATAGTAAGAGACTAGATTATTCCATTTTTAATTGGGGTTTTAAAGGGTAACCCTATCGACGGTCAATATAGCTTATAATAAGTTAGTATTTGACTTAGAGATATTATATGAGAGGAGGATACTTTAGGAGTGAGGAAGATGAATTGTCTTTATACCCAATGGGACTCGGTACGGCGTAGGCACCCCTTTAAGGTAAAAACTTAGAACGTTGAGGGAACCGAAGGCTGAGAGAACGAAAAAAGGATTAGATCCCCACAGTAGTTCTATCAATAACATGAATGAATATGCCATAGATGTAGGATGAACTAATTTTAATAACTTTAGTTCGACAGTAAAACAATTAAATATTAATAATATTCCGTTGGTCATAAATGAAAAGCGTAAGCATTCACCCAAGAGGTAAATGTCGCAACGGCAGGAACTAAATTCACATAGACCGTTCTGACAACAGTAGTGAAGATAGTTGTTTAATTGGATAATCCTCGCAAAACTTTACACAAATTTTGTATAATAATATTACAGGAGGTTTGCACGGTGGTTTTCAGTTTAATGTTGGTGAACTATGAATTTGCCTGTAATTACGAAATCCCTGGCTTTTATTTTTGGATGCGGGCTAAATATAAAACAATATTTATAGAGTAAAGTTCGCTACACGATAAAAGGCTTTCAAGATCCTGATATATGGTGAAAAA
>JACYFI010001964.1:0-12139 GCA_020975735.1 Ophiocordyceps xuefengensis | reverse complement strand
TACTCTATTGTACTTTGAGATAACCATCTTCTATGTAAATGATAAAATATTTTAGATAGGTATCCTTAATAATGAATCTAACATATTGAGATTATATGGGCGATGAAAATGAATATTGGTAAAAAAAACCTTTCGTAGCTTGCGCTGCTGCTATGCAAGCAAAAAAAATAGAAACTAAAATAGATTTGGCTAAAAAAATAAGCATGATAGTGAAGAATTGTTGCCAATGAGGCGTAATAATTTAATTATAGCTTTAGGTATTCAGGCCGGCCTTATTTAAGTAGTTTTAAAATGGGAATGCATTAAAAAACGTGTAAATTTTTGATTATCCCACTTCGGCTTGGCATTGAATCTCTCGTGTTGCGAAGCTATTGTGCTATCAAAAAAAAATAAGGTAGTTGAAAATTATATAGACCTTTTTAATTTTTTCTACAAGAGGATCCTCATTAATAGGAAATGTACGTTTATAAAGTAGTGGAAACTTATATTAGTTATGACAACACAAATAAGTTGCAGAAACCCATAAGTTAATTTTGTATACATGGGATTCCCAGACATACCACGCGAAAGCCCCTCGATAGGGGGTGAAGAGATAGTCCGTTTTAGTAGTGAACTCTAGTTTTACTTCGGCAGATTCCCTAGATTAAATAATAAAGGTTTTTGATTATTACTCCTGATTTGCCCATTTAATTTCTCCGCCTTGTTTGAAGGTGGAGCAGGGACGGTTGGAACTACTTTACCTTCTTCTGTCAGGGATTACAAAGTCAAGCGACCTAGGCTGCAGACCTTGCTATTATTTTAGCTTTTACATCTTTCAGGGTAAAGTACTTTTATTAGGGAAGCAATAAACTCTTCTAACTACTATAGCATATGATGCAGCACACCGGGGTAAAAGCCTACATATAATTAGCTTTATTGTGGATAGCTGTAGATTTTACCAGCTATTTGTTGTTATTATCATTACCTGTTTTAGCTGGTAAAAATACTGCCAAGCTCTAAATTTGGCCGAATTGCTTGGAAAGAAATATATGTATTTATTTATATCTTTATTCAGCAGATTTTTTTAATAAATTTGATAAGTTATTAAAAAATCTTCAGAGACTCTACGCCAAAATTTCAATTGTTATAAGTCTTATTTAAAATAATAGAGGACGGGTAGATATTTTCTAACTCTTTACGTTTTCCTACTGATAGATAAATAAATTTGGTTATAAATTTGGACTTCAGTACTAGCCAGTGGTTTAAATTGAAGGGAGATGGTACACATTATATGTACCCTACAAACAGAAAGTCACCTAAAGGCCCAATTCATATTTATCCCTCAATAACAAATAGGTTAATTTGATTGTTTAAGAGACTATCCTTTGGCCTTAATGAATACCACATCCTAAAATTTGGCCTGGATCTAAGTTCCAGAAAAAAAAGGAATCTTAAAAATGGCTTATGTATTATCGAATAAACAAATCACTTAAGGTGTTAATTTCTTGTAAATCAGTTTAAATGGTTACCTTAAGAAACTCCTAAAAATTTATTGCTTTTACATAGAACTAATTTTGAATGATTGAAACTTCAAAAACTTGATTTAAAATGATAGAAAAAAAAAAAAGTAAGAGTATAAGTAATTTAGAATTCTTAATAGTTTGATTAGGAGGGTTTAAAGAGGCGGGACGGGGACAATTTTTTTCCTAAATGAACTAAACTCTGGCTTGTAAATCATCCCCTAAAAAAGGAATGGTAAGTTTGAAATTGTTCAAAAGACAAAACGATCATAATAAATGGAAGATAATTCTGTATACTTTGAGTTTAATGCGGCATTTTTTCATTACCACAGTAAAAATTCAATAGATATAAACCAAAACCTGAAACCAGGTTAGAACTAGCTAATGTTAAAATAAGTAACTTAATCTAATTGAATCTATTTGAAAAAATTACCCTTTATTTTACTATAAATATTTAAATACAAAGATTGAAGAGAAATGTTGGTCAATTTGAGACTAAACAAGCATCGCAACCGTGAATTATTAAAAACTATAGTAGAAATAAAATCTCAAGATGCAATAAAAATAGAACCAGAATTTAATTTTGAGATCATTTAAAGAATTTTATACTTATATAAATAATAAATAGTTCCTTAACAATGAGGTAACATATTGAGTACACTTTAAACTCTTTTGGTTTAAAAAGGTTTAATTAACCTGAGGACCTGGTTCCAGGTTAGCTTCCAAAAGTTTGATTTTGGGGTTATTACAATGATATTAACATTGATAGAAACTTCAAATACTCATTCTTTGAGTAAGCTGGTGGTGGGATCCTATATATATTCCAACATTTTTCCTAAAGTATTGTTGATTCGTAAAAAATACATAAAAGACTCTTGATTACCTTTTTGTGTTTTTTCCTCACGAGCACACCACCATCCTAACAAATAAAAAAATTACCTGAGATTATTGAACCATGAAATGGCATGATCCATTGCGTCAGGACTTAGAGTAGGCTAAAGTAAAATCTAAAGTTCCCAAGATTGAATGATATGGTAAAATGTTATTATTTTTTTATTAATCTTGTATCCTGTTATAAGGTACTATTTTTATATTAGCTTCATTTTGTTGTTAAAGGGCTTATAGTTCTTAAACAGACAAGCGCTAAAAAAGATGCCAGCCCTAATTTTTTTGGGTGGGGCCGGAGCTGTGCCTTGCAAGAAAAAATTGAAGATCTAAAGCTATCCCCTCCAAACAATATTCTATATTCTTATTTTAGGGATTTATTCCTTTTTTATTTTTTATATTGTAATAAAATTATACTGTTCTATTTCTTAGATGTAAGAAACTGCTAAAAAATGGAGAGGGGTTACTGTTAAAAAAGTGTGAATATCACAATCCTAATAATTAATTTGCCTGACTCTGTTTCAAAGTAGCTAACTAATATATAGGGTTTAAGCTGGAACTGTGTAGGAGCGAGGTATAAAAGCACAAACTAAATTGTAGAAAAATACTTCTTACCTTCCCCTTAGGCTTAAGTTAGGTTTTAAATGGCAGCAGAAAGGCTTTAGCGGGGAGATTTTACAGTTACCAGACGTTATTTACTAGTCAATAGTTTATGAAAAAAGATATAATTCCATATCCTATTTTAATTGTGGGCTGATAATACCCATACTAAGAATCGGAAAATAAAATGGAACCTGGTAGTGCCTTTTCAGCCCAACCTCAGCCAGAATAGATACCGCATGAGAGGTTACATTAGAAGCTTAATTACTATTACATATTTTTATATTATATTAAATTTGTAGCTTAATATTAAGTTTATGTTTGAGCAAAATAATCAGGTTCCTGAAAAATGGTTGAAAATTTAACAGTCATATCGAAAAAAATCATATTCTGTGTGAATGTGTTTCATTTTGATATACATTAAAGCCTATACCTTATACTCAGAAATCCAATAATTTTTTATTAGTAATTTAGGTTTAATTTTTTTATTTAGCTAGTAAATATCAGTTTATAGTATAAGCTGAATTTTTTACTACATAAATATTGATATGTTAAGTTAAAATTGTATTAGTATCAAACTTAAATAATCTAAATTATAACGCTATAGGCCAGGCTGGCATGTTTCACATCGTTCACTGGCAAGCTAACTAAATCTTAAAAAAAAATTCCCCTATTGGAAATAATGAGGGAAAGGAGTCTATTCATTATATAAACTTTAGATTACGATTTAAAAATGAAAGGAAAAAGAAAAGTCAGGTTAGGTGCAAGCAAATAGAATTTATGAGGGGCCAGAGAAAATTACTATAAGACCTTATAATACAAAGTAAAGATGAGGCTGCGGCATTATTTGGTGGGTACGAGAGCGTGCCTTACAAGAAAAAATATAGCCTACAAGCTCTAATAAACCCTTTAGATTTTAGGTTAATATTTAATAACTACTAACTTAGTTAACTCTTAAAGAAAATAATTTACGTTACAAATGTTTTAGCAACAACTTGGTGAAAAAGGTACAATAAATTTATCGTTTTAAAGACCGTCGTCTTTTTAAGTGATGCTATCCAGGCCTGTTCACCGTGGGTGGCTAGAAATGTTGCTTAATCGGTACAGTCGAATACTTTACTATTCTATATGCATACAGACTTGGTATTGTAAGGGCGATCATACACAAACCACCAGCTAAACGTAAAGTTTAGAATTAGAAGTATTTAGATTTTCGGTCATCCCCGAGGGATTCTATAATTTTTAATATACCAGTTGCGGGTTTAATTAGCTATCAACATATATCAACCTAGTTCAGGTAAACCTATTTTGGTACATAAGGTTATGGTTTAAGTATGTGTCTGTAAGGAATATTAGGGATTGATGGTTTGAGTCACCGACATGATACTGTCAAGGACCTGGACGTGGTAAACCTACAAGGGTGTTCCGGTAAATAATCTTGCTAAGTGCTGAAAACTCGTATAAGTTCGTCCACTGTGTTCACGTTAGGAAACAAATCTATTTCAGGTTTCAAGGAAACCATCAGCAAGTAACCTTTGCTATTTTCGGTAAAATTTAACTAGGGGCAATTAACTAAACAAATACTAATGATAAAATAATACTAGATTTACATTGAATTTGTGATCATTATTAAATATCTAGAACCAAAATCTTACAGGAAAGGATTGGGTTATTTTCCCTACCGAGATTAATAGAGGTAAGGGTCATTTTGGTGCTAAAAGGAATTTCAGATTGCTTTTTCAACAATCTAAAAGTAAACAATTAGCACATCATTTTAGCAGCACCAAAAATAGGGGTATTGTCGTGATAGATAGAATTTGAAGATAAAAAAGGAGTAAATTAATTTGTAAGAATAATAACCAAGGTTTTTATTATTAATATTAAATTTTAATAAATGGTAAAATTTTTGTAACTGATCTTAGTATAAATCAACCGATTCGGCCTTAATTCCAGTGAATATGTGAATATACAATTTTCACCACCTTAAAAAGGATCTATCTTGAGTATAATCTCTTTGATTAGCTGGTTTAGTCAAAGGACGCCATTTGGTTTGTTCCTTTATTAATGTTGTTTAAGCCCAAGGTAGAGAAAATAGAGGGATACGTCAGATTAGAGTATTCTGTAAACAAAAGATACAATTACCCATAGGAGAACTTAACATTAATCATTTAAAACCGGGTAATATTACCAGATGAGTAGCTCCAGAGGTTACATGTCTTTAATAAAGCCTCCGTTTCATTCCCAACAGCGCGGATAAGAAGTTACTTCGACGAGTCATCATGTTTTTTTTTGGTTATAAGTCTGGTCAAATTTTATTAAATAAGTTAGACAAAGGTTATACGAATGATTAGAGGATGGTAGCATTTACACAGTAAGGGTATAAAAAAATTCATAAGTATTGCAATAAAAGATACGTCAGAGACAAGTTATCGCAAGAAAATTAATACAGATATAGAAAAAAAAAAAAGAACTTTCTTGTGCTACAGCTGCTGTGTCTGATTTTTTTTACTGCTTTTCTTAGCGGCAGTAAGAAACATACCCAACCGGCGCACCAAAAAAAAAGAAACTAGCCAGCGTGGTAACTCCGCATCCGACTTTTCTTCTTGACAGCAAATAAAAAGATGCATGCCTCAGCTTCTGAGTCTTTTCATTTTCCAAATCAGAGAGGTGACAAAGCTTATTCATTGAGAGGGATCGGGGAACATAAGCACGATTTAGCTGTAGAGGGGGTTTTCCTTTTATTTGGATTCTTAACGTGCAAGGCTTAACGTTAAGCCTCGGCTTAAAAAAAAATATACAGGCACTGCAACACAATTAGACTTATAAACTAAAATAAAAACACAGAAAAAATTTTAGCAAGCAATGCATTAAATATTAGCTTCCCTTAAACCTTATCGGGTATTAGGTCCCTTCTCTTTACCCTTAGCTTTATCCTGAAGGTACTGCCATATTACATATTTAGGTTTAGGTATTCAGGATTAGCTCCTAAACGTAAGCAGGGTACAATGTTTCACTTTAGTGGTACAGGAGATACAGAGGATAGGGTTACCATCAAGGGATATAAGAAGCATTATTATCATAGGGAGCACATGGTTTTCAAAACAAATTATAGTAAATTAGGTGTAAGGGTCTTGTGGTTCTACAAGCTACCAGATGTTCAGAGTACTACTAATTTACTAACCTTATGATCTCCTCTCCTTTTTGCGACTAGAGCTTAGTTTACAGCTTGCAACATTAAAATTATGCATGTTGCTACAAGGATAAATAAGTTTTTTCTTTGGTTATCGCGTACGTCTACGGTGGGTTTATTAAAGACATGACACCTTGAATTGTTAATTTTCATTTAGGTTTCCGTTATTAATGGTTTACCAATCGGGAGGGTTAATAAAATCACTTAGCTCTCCCTTTGATAGATACTTATATTTACTTGGGAAAATTCTAAACATTGATTACTAAACTTATCTTAACGATACAACAGTGACAATATGTATTTTGACAAATCAGCAGGGAAAACCCACCAGATGAATCTTTTAAGTAGGATCTTAGGAGACTACCTTATCGATTACAAAGAATATGTTTACTAGTAATGCGAAGATAATATCCATAAATTAAGAAAAAAAATTATATTTAAGGCACGGTTCAAAAATATAAGTACCCAAGTTAAATTGGACGGACAAAAAGGAAAGCTTGCGCCTAAAATCAGTATTAAAGCCTATAATATTTATAGTAATTTTGGTAAATGATAAAGCTTTAGTATTTAAAACAAGAAAACAAAGAATAAATCAGGTATATATTTGTTTAATTAAAACGATAAATTAAAGCAGCTATTACATAGAGAAGCTCTATACATTAGCTAAAGAATGAAAACCTATCTTAATCTTTCCGGTTTAAATAGTAGCCAAAACTCTTATATGCCTATAAGATAACAGCTTTGACTAAATATGATAAATAATTTCTCCACTTTTGAATATTACAATATGCACGGATCACTTTCAAAAAAACTTACTAATTAGGAGAAACTTCTATATAACAAATGTGAGGTTACCTTACTATATGTACTGAAACAAGTTATTTCCTGACGGGGGTTATGTGTCATACAGAAAAAACTAAAAAACTCGGTTATCGTCTTTTAGCTACAAAATAAAGTACACCTCTTTCCAAACCTAAAGTGTCTTATAAAGTTAGACGTTTAACAGGAGGAATATCCCTTTCTATTTGGCTTCGCAAAAAAACCATTCTTTTAGAGAGAAGGAAGAATGATAGAGCTTAGCTTCTGCATATTCCATCCAGTAATATGATATAATTCTTATAGAGAAGTTATAGCTAATATTTCCCCATCTTTAACTAACGTTATCCAAATTAAATTAATCTAATCACGCCTTACATATAGTAGATGTGATTAAGCGAAAATTAAAGAAATTTATTTTAGGGTGAATTGGTATTTGAGCTATACCCCCAAAATTTTTGAAAGTATCACTAATATAAAAGACCTCGGTAACATCTAATTTAATTGCAAAAAATTGGAATAGGATGGACATAACAATAATATAGGCCTTTATACAAAATAGCGATATTTGGTTCGATGCGGATTATAACACTTTATTACAGAAGTACGCATGGGAGAAAACAGCCCGCACCTAAATACTGAAACTTTAAAATCAACCAACTTACAAGAGAAAGAGTGTGCACAAAATAAAGAAATATTACAAAAATTATTTATTTTAGGGTTGATGAACAGATTAAATAATTTGTTATATTTAATCGGTCAAGTGGATTGTGTTAGCAATGGCTTCACTAGGGATATAGCATTTCCCACGATACAGTTTGAATTTAGGATTAAGTAACCATAATTTGTTATATCAAAGACAGAACAGCACAATTCTAGCTTAGATGTTAATTAATTGCAGTTATAATGTTTATGTGATAACATATAACTATAACAATATAATCAAAAAAAGTTTTTGAGTAGGCTAATGGACGGAGCGGTTAGTTAGTCAAGAAACCCTTTTACGTAAAACAGCCCTTTACAATACTAACTAGTTATAAATATTCCTAACTGAAATCTTAATATAATATGCTGGTTAGATTGCTAAAAGTAGTAGGTGGGAACTGTCTAAGAATTACTGGAAACACACGGCTGGATGGAATTGAGTTGTAAATTACAAAAAAAGGAACAGAAATTATTGAAATAATAAAAATATTTGATAATTTATACCTTCATTTAACTTCGAAAAAAAATCTGTCGAACTTGCCATAATTTTAAAAAATTTTTGGCTAAAACGTTCAGTAGGAAATCACTTTATCCCAAGAAAGAACTAAAAATTAAAGAGCATTATGGTATATAAATGCTAAAGTTTTAAGGCAACCTACTTAACTTTAAAGCTGTTTATCTGGTTTTATGTGAAGCGGAAGGGTTTGTTTTCTTATTCGTAGATCCTGAAAGGCAATTCTTCTTGAGATAGGGGACAAAATTACGGGACGTATATTAATAGATTAATATCAAACAACTTATTTTGAAGTATAAATAAAGTTCGTAGATCCCGTATTGAGGTAACTTCTATTGTAATAGAAGTATACAAATAAAGAGCATTGCTTAAAATAGTGCACTGTGTACTAACTAATCTCTTTTGGTAGGGGAACAAAGTTCGAGTCTTTAGAAAAATCAAAAAAAATGCCTTGAGTTAAAATGTCGTGTGGGCATTGTCACCGGTTTAAAAGCTCCATACTTTTTCGTATAAATATATATTATTGTTGGCCTAAACGGTGAAGTCCTTATATGTTTTTTCTACATGCGGAAAAAAGAATAAGGGTTAGTGTATAAATGTTACCAATACCGCCCATTTAAAGGAATACCATGGAAACCAAAGGTACCCCAAATTTCACAATTTATTATCGAATTAGGAGCGTTAGATGACTAAACGTTGACAATCGAAAGTTTATTAAGTAAATATCTAGATAAGCTTATAGTCCGATTTCCACTGCGTGAGCAGTGTTGTTATGTAAATATTTTGAGCAACTTAACTATACTTTAACCACGTTGTGGCTCAAATGGGCCTTGAGCAATTTTCATTTATTCTGCAATTGACTATATGCTGGAAACTATATTATCAGTAATTATTTACTATATTATATATAATTATCTACCTTATTTTACATAGATCGAAGTGGAAGCGTTTAATCTTCTATTAACATAGTTGAAATAAATAATTAACTAATGTACATTACCAAAAACTTAGATCTTTAATAAAAAATCAGCCCAGAAAAACTATAAAGGATCTCAGGACTATTAGCCAAATCATTTAATTCGCCTTTTCTTACATATTTTCACTGTATTGTTTTTTATTATTATGATAATAATAAAATTACATACTGAACCAGCAGGCTTGGACATACCAAAGAAAAATGAAAAGCTGCGCTGAACCGCGCGCACAAAAGGGTATTTTTAATACTATAATAAGTTAACACTTATACTAATTTTCTATTCCTGATTAGGGGGAAATAAATGATGGAAAAGAATTTTGAATTTTAAAGGAGAATCTTCTTCTAAAAAATTAGTATCAAAAGCTATTCGAATAAAAGATTTGCATAAATGAGATAAGAATGAAAATTTAACAACGTATTCAAAAACACTTACATATGGGTAAAAAAATAATCATAAAAATAAATTTTAAAAATTTCCTACATATATAGTATCTATGAAAACATATGATTTATTTGGGTTCATTAAAATTTCAAATGGTAAATTAGAAATTAATTGATAGTTAAGAAAAAAGCCTTTTGTATTTATATAAAACATAGATTTTCATTATACCGAAATTATATATACTTAAAAGTTAATGATTCTTACTTTTCAGGATCAAATTGATTGCAAAGGCTTCTATAAGTTTTATTGTATATTTATTTGTATAAATAGAATTGATGTAACTACAAGTAAAGGGCATAAATATTTTACATTCTAAATTTATCCTTTTAATGAATTTTAAGACCCTTCATGTAAACCATATACCCAAAATAGTAAAAAATCCAAAACTATATAAACCTTTAAATTTTTCAATCAGTTACAAGCCCATGACAAAAGTTTGTATGGAGTATTTTGATGTATAATAGATGATACTCTATTATTAGATTTATAGAGTTTATTTAATAAAAAAAATTTTTATCTACCGTCATAAACAAATTCAAGATTCTTGGATACTATGGAAGAGTATAATATTATTCAAGTTTTTTTGTTATAAAAAGAATTCACTTACAAAAATCCTTTATGAACAAAGGTTTCTCTTATTACAAAAGTTGCGTTGTGTTACCTGCCAGGCTCTTTAAATGAGGATAGTCCAATACAGGGGCATTTGCCCATTATATTTAGTGATATCACGTAGGTTATATATTTTTATCGAAGCTGTTGCTGTACTTCTTTTAATATAGGCCTAAGGTCTCATGGTTTCATCTTTTGCTTCGCTGACAAAACTTGCCACTTAAAATTATAGATTACACATATTTGAGTAAAATTTATTTGCTGCTTATTATCGTTTTCTTGTAGAGCGGCAGCCTTGGCTTGGGACCTCTTGAACGCATAGGAAAAATATGTACAAAAAATAGAATTTACGGGTCTCGACTTCGACCCCGAAGACAAGGGAGTTTATAAATTTATATTTATATGTGCAGGCGGCAGATTTTTCATACTCCTCACGAAGCCACCTCAGGGAATGCACCCTCCATGCTACGCAGGGAATCAGTAATAAAAATATTCACAAAATAACCTTTTAATGTTGTAATTAAGGTAGTAAATATTTAACTTATATAATATTGATGGTATTATAGCTCTTGTTTGATATATCTATCATCAAATATGGTTTGTCTATTCGCTAAATTAGAAATTCTGATTAATTATTAATACTTCTGATTTTATAAAAAAAAGGTATTCAAGAAGAATCTCTTTAAAATATATTAATCCTTTAAGATATTGTTTATTTGGCTATGTATATTTTATATATTAACTTATATGAGGTTAATTTTTTTTTTTTTACCTAATGAATATTATAATTTTATATTAGTGAGATATGATATGAGTTATAAAATGGTTTAAAATATGGAAGTTAATATAAAGAGAGGGGTTTTTTCACATAAAGACCCCCCTAAAAAACCCTAAAATACTAAGATATCCTATTTTGACACCAAGATCTTAAGAGGATTAAAAAAAAAAAGCTTTCAGACATGAAAACAGAAATGTACTACAAATTACACTGATAAATTCCAATCTAATGATATAAAAATTGATTGTGTCTGAGGCCTACGGCCACAATCTATTGCCATTAGTAGAAAATGAAAACACAATATAATTAATAGAAAAACGAGATTTTCTTTATAAAAAGGAATCAATTGGAATAAAGTAGATTTGAATTCACAGCTTACAAGAATCAGGAAAAGAATTTACACAAACCAATAAATAATAGTAAAAAAGGTCAAAGAAAAGTTTGTTCCCTGAATGAATCTTAAATATTCCTTGTGAAAAGATCTAATTAAGGGAAGGTATAAAAGTCTTAGTATTTTTAATCTTAAAGAATCAATAAAAAGATAAGTTAAAAAAAAACGGGCCCTTAACCCTAAAAAAATACAGAGTTAAGTATATCTTATGCTGTAGGAATTGGCTAGGGCAATTCGTAGTCGGTAGAAAAATAAGGGTGGCTCCTTTCGGTGCTTAACCGCAGCAAAAAATATATTTTTTTTATAGACTACCCCCGAAAGTGTACCCTCTAATATCTTAAAAAAGTTTTATATGGTAAAATCTTCTAGAAGCGGTCAGGTGTAACGGGGCGGCCATCGCAGTCAAAAGGTTGAACTTTATTTTCAAAGACAAATTAGTCTTAGATCGGTGGGGTATCTTTCTAGTTCCCAAGTACTTATTTTTAAAGTTTTGACGGAGAGGAATAGAAAGATAGTTAGAAAAGGGTACCGGACCCCTTTGTAAAGGGTTCCAGCAAGGTCCTTATTTTCCTGGTTTAAGAAAATAGTGTTCTAATATTTAATTCCTTCAATGATACCTTATCTATATTTTTCTCCTTTAAAAAGGTCAGTACAAATACCCTTAAGATTTCATATTCAAATAGAGATGGTTGAGTTTATGTCTTTGTGCTAGAGGCTTAAATTCTAAATTACTT